>UCOL01001102.1:0-42780 GCA_900474335.1 Ormyrus nitidulus
ACTGCCGATGATTTTTTTTTTAAATTGAAAATCTCCCGCCAATAAAACGAATAACTCGGAGCGTGGCGGAGGCACATTTTCGGCCTGTATTCGCTCGATTGTCAGTCAAGTTTTCCTCTCCGATCTCTCTTGATCCCGCCGGTGCACATTTTTGTTCCGCCGCTATTCATTGACCGAAATTATGATATTAACGTGAAAGACGGCGTTGCTTCGGCCAATTTTGGCGCTGGCTCGTTCTCGAACGTGATTCACCCGATGGGAAAATCGATGACGAGTGTATCTTCTCCGTAATACGTCGCGTCGCTCCGCGAAAATTATCCTCTTGAATTAATCGACGTTTCGAGTTTTTCTGATTCTTCTTCTTTTTAACGCCGCCTATTATGTGCCAATGTCAATATTGGACCTCGGCGCGCACTCAATCCTTTGAAACTTCAAACTCGTCGGTTTGAGGAAATTCCGCGAGAACCACTTAGAGGAAAGGCGTCTTTACACCTCCTGCATTTTTTAGCGACTCCCGACATTTATTCAATAGACTTACGTCAGATCCGAGGAGATTTTCGATGCGCGACCGCCGCGAGATGAATGTTTGCCTTAGGCTTCAATCGTTCACCTTCGCCCGTCATCTCGCGGAGCGACAGAAAAAACCCAAGTACATCATCCTCCATGCATAATGCAATAAAAAAAAAACGAGCTTTAACGCAACGCGCATCGTCCGAACGAAGGAACCCACCGAACGTTCGACTCCTCGCTCGGCACTCGAAACCGAGCGGAAAAGGCCCCCCCCTCCCGAAATAGTCCCGTCGTCGATCAACTTCCTAAGCGGAAGAGACAATCCGCCTCTGAGAAAAGTGAGAACGGCCTCGATCGCAGTCGCCTACCTGCCGACTCGCTCTAACTGTACCGTCGCGCACCGACGAAATACTAATTGCGCGCCGAATGCGCGTCGGCATTCCGCTAAATACCACCGCCCCGTGGCTCCGACGCAAAGTCCGCGGCCGAAAAATTTCGGCTTCCCGCTTTGAAAATTCGACGCTTCGGCAAAAAGACAGCCTCGACGAGCTTTTATGAGCTTATGCATTAGGCACGGCCAACGTTTATGGCCTCCGAAGTGTTTAATAAAAGGCGTGTAACAACGTCGTCGGGCTTTAATTAAAGCGCCCGAGACGACGTCGACTTATCACTCTTTTACCAAGTGTCCCGGATTTTTGCCCCGCCAATTCGCGTCGCTCCCCCCGCGTCCGGCGCAGCCTCGGAAGAGCGCTTCATCCAGAACGAGGAGTTTTATTCCCCGCGACAGTAACGGCGCGCGACTCTCCGCGCGATTCGAATTATCGAGGCTGCTGGGGTTTTATTGGAGCGACATTGCGGTCGCGTCAATTTCACATTCTTGCGGCTCGGATAATAGACTCGGCTCTCGGCATTGGACATGCCAAAAGCAGGATGGACTCGCGAGAGAGCGAGGATTCGCGATTGGGAAAATGAATTCTGACTCGAGAGCGGGGGAAAAGGAAAAATTGATTCGCGACGAGCGGCGAGTTTCGACGTATATTTGTCGGGAGGAAAAAAAAACTACTGTCTACGACTTTTACTCGGAGCGATTTCTTTGAGAAATAAAGAGGCCTTTGAGATCGGTTCGATGCTGGTTTTTTTCTATTTTTTTGCTATTATGATTGCTAATTGTATTTCAAGTGGACGGTTCAGTGGAGAAATAATTATGTTACGCGAGTTTTTTTAAACAAGGTGTGTTTTGAGAAAATTCACTGAAACAGACGCTTAATGAGCATATAAATAGTTACCGTTGCAAACAGCAAATTATTCGTAAGATCGCTTTTATAAATTTACTTATGACTACTAGTATCTAAATATTTTTAGAACGGTGATTTATAAAAAAATCAAAAATGGCACCGAAGTAGTCAATAATAGAACGAAGCTTGCATGTCAACTGCAATCACGCGACTTTAAACACAAAACGTAATAAATCAAAAAAAACTCCGCTAACGCATACAATCATTCCGAAAAGATAAATCGAACATACAGAACTGGAGCTTAAATTCAAAACGAGCCCTCACCCTCTAAAAAAATAAAGAGCAACCGTCCGCCGCATTTACCGACCTCAAATCTCTTCCCCAAATCCCAGTGTCAATTAAACACACCGAGCCAGAAACCCCGAAGCATTAACTCGCGCGTCCGAGCTCCCTAAATTTCTGTGCAAAAACCCGGCTAGCCACCCCGCGCGAGTGATTACCGCGCCTTTATCAGGCCCCAATTAGCGCTTTACTTTCCGTGCCGAGCCGCGGCGAAGCTCGGCTCTCGAGATCGCGTGCCTTCGCGCTCTACGTGCGGACTCGGACTCTCTCTCTCTCGAATTACGGTATTATTCGTGGCGGAGTCGTCGTCCGCCTCGCGCCGGACTCGCTCGCACGCAAAGCGCCGAGAAAATGCGAGGCGAACCCCACAACGTGGGGGCTGCCGGTCGGCTTTTTGTGTAGACATATACAAAATCGATTGATGGATCTGCCGCGGCTGAGGGCTGCTCAAGGATTACGACGTATCGAGTGGATCGGGGGGAGCTTGTTTGTTCCTTCGTTGCTTCCGCGTTGATTCGTTACTATTTTATTTGGGCTCGTTTCCTCGGGCGCAAACGGTGCGGGAGACTTTTTGTATTAGAGCTGTATTAAACTGTAAGGTCCCGTGTAAAAATGTTTTGTCCAACAGTAGTGCCGCTCTGGACACTTTGCCGCACCACAAATAAATTAATTAATAAATTGCCTGCGATAATTTTGCAAAGTGGCCGCTAGGTGGCCACTGCCTTTTTGTTCCACAATCCTCTTTCTTCAATTTGATCAAATTTTCGCTTGCGAGGATCGGAATGCAATACTGACTGAAGCTATCGTTTAAAACTGATGATATTACTCGAGCATTCGAATTTAGCCCATATTTGTAAGTGCGTTTACTTTCATAAGAGCGGCGGCATAAAATAACTGCCGACTCACGGTTATTTTTTAATTTAAGCAAGAAATCCTGACGCAACGCGAGCAGAAAATATCAATCGGAACCGAGCGATTTGTATACACGAAACCCGTACAATATCGACAATGAATCATAATTAAGCGTCGAAGAAAAGGCGATGGATTTTGTAACCGCTTCATCGAGCACCGTTTGCATTTAACCGGCCGAAATCGCAAGGCTCTCTCGGCTTCCACATACACTCGAGCTCAAACGAAACTGGCTCGGCGCGCGCGACAAAACGAAAAGGAATATCAGTCGCGATCGCGCGCGCCTTACGTAACCGGCGGTCAGTGGGGCAAAAAGCGGCGGCAACTTTCACGATTTAAAACCCGATGACGGGCGGCGCGCGGCGCGGGTCAGTCGAGGCCGTAGAAACTCACCTCGTAAAATATCCACGTGGAGAAGATCGTCTGCGCGAGGTTGTAGAAGATGAGGATGCGCCTCAGGTTGAAGGGCTTCCTGTTCTCCATGATACGGGGGCCGAGGACCTTGCTGAAGTAGGCGTAGGACAGGCAGATGGCGACGGTCGGGAACGGACTGCTCATCATCGCCCAGTCTCGCACTCGGGGATCTGCAATTTCGGAATTCGTTTAATTGTATTTTCAGATTTTTACGATACTTTCTTTTTATCGCTGACGCGTTCAATGAAAAGATTGCTGATGGGTCTAAATTTATTTAGGTGAAAATTTGTAAGGCGCCGTAAATGCATTATTGTATACGTTTGCTTCGTTTCAAGGACGTATTTAAAAAGTGATAATAGGGAACTGTCATGAAAGAATCTATTAGATCCATCAGATAAAATATCAAAAAATAATCTGCACGTATTTTTTTATCAAAAACGATATGAGAGTTTGAAAATGTCCCGTGACATCACTATACCGGAGTATATAGATATACTGTAATGGAATTCTACGACGGATATAGTGACGTCACGCGACATTTAATCTGCTTTACCTTTGTTGACAATTGTTTAATTGAAAAAAGAAAAAATACGTGTCGATTATTTTTTTATGCTCTACATTATGGACCTAATAGATTGCTTCATGATAGTTCTCCATCGATCCTAAGTCTATCTGGAAAATTAGACTATCTACACTATTGTACAAACGCGAGTTCCGTAATCTCGAAAATTTGCATTTCGCAAAATATGCACGTAGAAAAATTTTCTAGTAAAAATTACAATAGTGCATTTTAATTTGATCACAGACTGTAAAAATCTAAAAAATTACTATGTTCCTATTAAATTTTACAAGTTTAAATATGAAAATTTATCATTGACCTCGTAAAATTTACTAGAAACTACGGTAATTTTTTAGATTTTTACAGTCTGTGATCGAATTAAAATGCTTTTTCTCCATGTACGACACGCATTTCAAAACCTTCAATAAAACTGTACAGTCCGACAAACAAAAATGTCCGTCCTTGACAAAAAAAAAATAGAGAGCGCGGGCAATCCGCGCTCTTTTTCAAAAGCTAAAAAACCGTTCCCAAAGAAAAGTCACCGAAATAAATATTAGCGGAGGCCGTCCTTCGACAGAGCGGTTAATTGACCGTCGACGAGCCGCAGGAGAGGAAGGACGTTTGCAGGGATTCGCGTCGCCTCCGGTCTTGCGCGAGATTTTCCATTCTTTTTTTTTTTCGGGGCACAATGGCGTAATTAGGAGGACGAACAATGGCCAATCCGGGCGGCGCGTGGCGCTGCAGCGGCGGTCGGTTAAGCGCGGAAAAAGGGAGGCCCCGCCGCCGCGTGACCAAACGGAATGTAACCGTGTGGCCTGAAAAATTCTCGATTTTCCGAAGCCGACTGCGCCGATGTATATATTCGACGCCCGGCTCTCGTTTGCTGCCGGGACTTTTTACTTTATGGTGGTTTGTTATCGGTAACTGTTTTACGCTTCAATTCTTCTCCCTAATGCGCCGAAATAAAGGTGTATTGTACCGGTTGAGTGGGTAAAGTTTTTAATTAAGAATCATACCCGAAGTCGTTTCAAATATTCGCATTCAAATATTTAAAGTCCAAGGATTGGCCGGGAATTCGTTAATTACCGTACAGCAGACGAGAAAGTACGTTCCGAAAACGAATGCAGTCAACTATTCAAATTAAACTGAGCTCTGATTGAATAACAAAGCGAATCTCCGGCTCGAGAGAGAGAGAGCCCGAGCATGAAAGGAACACAAGTCACGCAAGGATCATCGCCTCCCTAAACAGCGCCGGGAGGCAAAAAGCTCCCCGTCAAGCTCGCGATCAATCATTCCGACGGAGATTCGCTCTCTCCGTTCTCCCGGCTAAAAGTCCCGTTAAAGCCGCCCCCACCCCCCTCGAGTCCGCGTCGTTAAGAATCTGACTTTGCCGAACTTCGCTAGGCGCGGCGCTCCTCTCGACTTTATCTTCCGGCGCGGGGAGCTGCTTATGCACGAGGCCCGTATACAACTCGTGCTTCTCGCCGGTGGATCAAAGCGCGCCGGCACCTACTTTTCTCAGTCGCCGCCTGGGTACGTTCCAGGAGCGCGGCGAAGTCGCTGAAATGTTAAACCGAGCGGCAAGACTGATTTTCCTCCCCCCCCGACGACGACGGGGTTGGAGAGACTTGGAGAGTGGAAAAATCGCGCGCTCTTTATATTCCGAGCACGTTTAGAGGCTTCTCGGACGAATCGCTGAAAACCTACGTTTCCACGTTTGGAAATATTTCATTATCGAGTCGTTCCATTAAAAAAAATAAAATAAAAAAAATATATAAATATTGGGTAAATTTTAGTAGTTTTTTTTATTAAGTTTATTAGTCGAACGTCTTTTGAAAAATCACTAGTTTTTTGTCAACAAAGTAAATGGACTGAATAATTATTAACGTTACATACAGATAAATACCAAGTTTAAAACAGCAAAAAACTACCGACACTCAGCACCTGCGGCAGTTTAAAGAAAAGTTTCTAAAAGATCGTTAAACATCTTGCAAGCGATTATGTCAACTCCATAGAGCGGCCAGGAACGATGTCAAGTACGCGCCGCTCGCGGAAAACAATAATCCTCTATCTATCTCTCTTCCCCTCTCTCGGGCGCGAAAAAAATGCCGCTCCTCAGGTGCCTTAAACGACGAAATCCGCCCCTAAAAAGGAAAAAGGGTCAACGCGAGAGCATCCCCCCCGTCACGTGTATTCTCTCTCCCCCCGAAGAGCACTCGAGCCCGCACAAAGCGCTGAATGGCGGAGAAGAAGAAGACGACGATGACGAGGAGGAGGAGGAAGATGAGCATCGACGAGAAAAAGGAGAGAGAGAGAGAGTTTATCAGGTAACCGACCAAAAAATGTATAATGTAAAGCGCGGCCGAGCGGCGACGTGTATACGTACAGGTCGGGGCGCGATACGGCTCGTCTCTGAAGCGAGAGAGCGCAAGCGCAAAGGATATTACGTGCGCGTCGCGTATCACGGGCCGCGCGCGACGCATCTCGTGCGAGAGACCTTAATTTAAGCGGTGCATCAGACGGGAAGCGAAAGGGAAGCTCCGGAGACAACGCGGCGGCTCCGGCGCGAGGGGGCAGAAAGGGAGGAGAGATCCTTTCGAGTGAAAGAATGTGTGATATTTTTTTTTTCTTTTTTCTTTTTCATTTACCTCGCTCTTTCGAGGGAAAGCTTTTTTTATTGCTTCGCCGTGCGGAGCTTGCGTTTTGTTTGGTACGCGAAGGGGGGGGGGGCTTTAAATGCCGCACGGTTTTGCGAGAGGGACTTGCCTTTTTAATTCAAACGTTTTTCAGTAATCTATCAAGCTTCTGCGCCTCGAGGAACTCACGGGGTTCAAGGAAAAATTTTCAATTGAAAATCTCGACGTAGACCGGTGCTAATTCAATGATAGAGCTATACTTTGAAGCGGCGCATGAAAGAGTCTCTTTCTCGCAGAAGGTTATTTATTCAAAAAGGCTCTATTTCTAAACGTTCAAGTCGACGCCGAGAAAAGGCAGTTATTAAAATTCGACCTATTTTCCAAATAGATGTCAATTGTGCAAATGCTAGACTGAAAAAGGTTAGGTTTTAATATACAAAAATTTTATTTCCGCTTTAAAAAAATTCTTAACTGACTATGAGTAAAGGGATTATTAATTCCAGCCTACAGAACATCAACCAATTTGAAAAAGCCTCGTAATGTATTTAATTAATTGCAACGAAATAAAAAAATTAATTAACTCTAAAGAGCGACCATTCTATTCGATCCTCCCCGCGCTTTTCGAGGGCAATTTTTCTCCGTCAAAATCTCCCTTAACAAGAAAAAGGTCGACGCCGCCGAATCGGTACATAAATCACGATAAAATAGTGCAAAATTTTTCGCCTCGGAAGCTGATCCCCGACCAATTGAATTTCAGCCGGTACTTTTAATTAGTTCCCCCGTCTGTCCCTCGCGGCCCCCTCGAATGTGTACACGACCACGAACAGAAGACAGTCGGACGCTCTCCGGCCCGCTTAATTGCCCTGGAACTCTTCCCCGGAGTTTACTTTCTCGAGGAGCCGAGCCAAACTCCTCCCCCTCGAACAATCTTCATTGCTCGTCTGTTCCTTTTGCATCGGCAGCTTTCTCGGCTCTTCTATTGACGCGCGCGAATCTTTGGCCGCCGTCGACGCTGGCTGTATTTGTCAATTTTCATTTATGAGGATCAATCGATCGGAGAGAGCCGATGTCGTTCGAGTGCTTTCCAAGTTTCCGTTGCCTCTTTTTTTAGACAGGCAATTTAAATCGAATGCTCCCCCCAAGACTTGGATTTTCTCTCTTTATATTTCAATTACCACCTGTTACTACGAAACTCGAGCCTTTTAAGGACCGACGGTATATGGCAGTTACAAAATGCGTGATTCGAATTAAAATTATCCGGCGCGCTTTCGTCCAATCTGCCAATCAACCCGAGGTTCTATTGCGAACTTTTATACCGCCCGATCCGTTCAGCGAGTCACACTCCCCGCTAGCAATCCTCCGATGCGACTCCCATCGAAATCCAAAACATTATGTACATCCCAAAAAAGGAGCCTCGCCGCGAGCGCCCACCGGACCAGCCCTGAATTCCTCCTTCGTCCGAGTAAGAGACAAAAGACGCGCGCGAGCTCGCCAAGCGAAAAAAGCTCGGCGGATAAGCAAAAAAAAGGCACCGGCGATCCGAACAAAAAAAAAAAAAAAAAAAAAAAAAAAAAATCGTGTTACGCGCGGCGCTCGAAAAGCGTGTCGCAACACTGCTGACGCGACGCCGGGCCTTTAGCGCGAAGCGCCGCGAGCGTGCCTTCGCGAGCCCGAGCTACTTTCGCGCGCGCTTTTCTGCCGCGGCGATCGGCCCCGAATAAAAACAAAGGGAGAAGAGAGGAGAGTCTCACGGAGGGGGGGGCTCGAGTTTTGATTTCGGGACGATCGATGGGCCGGCCGAGAGATTCGTGCGGGGGCGGTTTTTGCCTGATCGAGCGCCTTCTTTGATGTGTCGGGGGCGGAATGCTTGAAATACCGCTGGCGCGGGGACTTAATGGGTCAATCAATTCCGCTAGCAGCGGAATCCGGAAATCTGTCGATCCTTCGGCGTGCGCGAGCAGTGTTTGTTTTGCTTTATTAGAGGTCTTTTTGTTTGTTTTTTTTTTTTTCAGTTGAAATTAATATTTAGGTTTGGTAAAATCAGATTTCGGGTCGTGACTGTTTAATTAAACCATCGATGTTATAAAGTGATCAAAACCCGAATGTTGGATTTAAAAAAGTAAAGATTGCGAGGACCGTCTTTGCGAGCTAACCACTAAGTTAAGTGGATGCGTTAAGCGCAATTTATGCGATATGTGGCTTTTTTTGAGAAAACTTTCACCGCGGTGAGTAATGAAGTTCATTGCAGCGAATGAACGATGCATTCTTCGGGATGACCGTAAAAATGCGTAACAAGAAAAGGTCAGGGCTCTTTCAGCGCTTTTACGCACAAACTAAATTTCTCTGCTTGTTTAAGCAGCGAGCATAGCGCTTCATGACGGCAAAGTCAAACAGGAAAGTGCATATGTAGTTTTCTCAATTTAAGTTTGTCACTGGTAACTGGAGCACATTTCCTACTCTTACCAACTCGCTAATTAAATTGACAAATGCAAACGCATCCAATTTTCAAAAATCAAGCCAGCCTTCAAGCGACCTCGTCTGTTCTTCGAAATTTTTAGTGTTACGAAAAATGGAGGTTTTGAAATTTTTTTACTAACAAAATGTCGATGTGCACGTCGGACGATAAAATCAATAAAGCAAAAAATACAGAATATAGTTTTTATTTTAATCTATAGAAAAAATTTCAAAGCGTTTGGCTTCTTAATTTAAAAACGAATTTTAAACAGTGCGATCAAAACAACAAATTCTCAATCCTAAAGTAAGTTCGCGAAAGTTTTAATTGTACTCTGCAATTATTGTATACACAGCAAAATAACATCCACACTCCCGTCATCCCCGTTCGCCTCTCAAAAAATATATAAAAAAAATTTTCGACGCGAGCCCTCGAACTCGCGGCATTGCGCAACGCAGCGTATAGTCGAGAGAGAAAAAAAGGAAGCCATCGGCGAACTTTTACAAAAGCAAACACACGCCGCGTATCGAATTGTCGGCCGCAAAAATAAAAGGGCAAATATACGGGCCTGCGAAACCGCGGCCGAAGACGCCCCGCGGCCCTCTCGCGCTTTTTGCGCGGCCGCTTGCGAAACGCAAACGCAGCCGAAGATATACCGGCTCGCTATAAAGTAGGTCGGTGCGTCGCGCGCGCGTTTTTACGCCTGCGTTTCGTCGTTTCGCCGGGCCAAGCACTTTTCCGAGCCGAGAAGTGCTGATTGTTTCGGAGAAGTTGGTTATGTCGAGGGGATATATGTATATATATATATATATATATTTACACGGCGACACTAAATGCCGGACGCTTATTTTGCAAGCATTCCGTAAATTCGATCGGCTTCGGATTGCGATGCAGTTTTTCGGGGTACGAGTTTCGACAATTATTATTGAGCTGGATTAGTTTGTTAAAGCTGCGTTTGCGAGTTCGGAGGCTCGGAAATCAATATCGGGGTATGAGAGGTCATTTTTCGGAAAACATATCGGTCAGTAATGACGATAGGTATTGAGCTGAATGAAATATTCGTATACGTTTTGTTTACATCGATGGTATTGTTCAATCGTTTGTTTTTTGGTTTTATTTCAATAATTAACCAGAATTTTCTTTTTTTCTTAAATGAAAAAAGAATCTCAAATAAAATAGCGGATTTATTAAAGGAAACAAATCTTTTTTAAATTAATTAATTAAGTATCATTCAGCGATTGTTTGAAACTTTACCTCTGACGTTAAAATAAATTCCGACCGATTCGAGGAAGATGAAAGAACAGAGTAATAAAATTTATTCTACCTTCTCGAGTGAACATATAATTAAATCCTCTCAGCTTACGCATTAAAAATTAACAAAAACGTATAAGAATTTTTTATTCATTTAATAAATTCTCTTCAGTTGATGAATTTTTTGTTGAAATTATAAACGTATAAAATATTATATAAATCCCCATTTTTCTTTCAGAATTAAAGCCCAATCTTATAATTATTCAGACATTTTTAAAACTTGATACTCACCGGACTTGTTGTCCATCATATCCCTGTAGCCGTGGACTAACGTCGCAACTATGCTCGTCATCTTGACTTATATCTGCAACAGAAAAAAGAAATAAAGGACGTTAGAATTTCAGCAATTCCTCCTCGACGATAAAGAGCCGAAGCTCGAGAGATAAAAGGTAATATTGAGTAACGTGAAATCCGAAAGTTCCGCCCGCTAATTGTTTACGTAAACGCCATAGGTTTTGGCGAACCATATTACGTATATATATGTATATAAAAATGTATGCGCAGCTATAGAAAGTTCTTGAGCCTTTCTCCAAATATCGTAGACCTATTTTTAACGCCGAAACCGACGAAGAAAACCCGCGACGACCAACAACCGCCAAATTCCTTCCAACCTTCTCATTTCCCTCTCGGTGAATACATTCACCGGCCGTTCCCTCGCTTCCGTAAAGCGACACATCGCGCGAAAAATAAGGCGGCGCTAATCTCCGGGAGGAATATAAAAACCGGACGGTTTACGGGTCGGTAACGCGTACGATATCGGCCGGCGAACGGCGGAGCAGGCAGCTCCGGCGTCCGATCGTTTCACGCCGGCCGGCGGAAATTTGTGCATCGCTTTATACGTATTTACGCCGCGCGAACGGTCAATGCAGTTTTTATACACAAATAACCCGCTCGTAGTTCGCGACACATCGACGCGATAACGAGACGCGAGGGCGGTTTAATGCTCTCTCCCGGCTTTTTCTTTTTGCGCCCCGCCCCGCTCGAGCTCGCTATTTGCGATGCATGAAATTGGAATATAGCCGGAGAAAATGTGCGGCTTTTTTCTCGACCGGCCGGCGAGTCGTGGCTGCTTTGTTGCCGCACTGATAAGGTTTGACGACTTTATTTTGTGGGATGAGGTTGCTTTTAAAAGCTCTCTCTCTCTCTCTCTCTCTCTCTCTCTCTTTTAAACAAATAGCGCGACGGTTCTGGATTTAGCGAGTAAGAAACGAGGAAATTGTTACTGCTGCAGGTTTTAAGCTGCGAAAAAGCTATAGTTAAAATTTCACTTTAATTTACTGGAGTTTTACGTTTTTTTTATTTTTAGTTTATGCGTGCACGCAAGCGATATATCTTGAAATCATACTCTGCGTGATTGCAAGCACCTTAATTATTATTAAACTCGGGCACTCTCATTTTTTAGTAATTCGCGAGAATGTTTTTGCATGCTTAGATAAAGATTTAACAAAATGAAAAACATCAAGCGCTCGACGGACCAACATATACGTTCGCGGCAGTGAAATAAACGCATTGTAATTATTTTTTCAAAGCAACGCCCTTGCCGCAATTTCGAATTAACAGAACGATCGTGCGATTTCAACCCAGCGTTCTAATTCCCGCTTGGAACCCAGGCAAAACTCCCCGTCTCCTTTTCCTTTTTTTTTTTTTTTTTAAACAAGATCCTAATTCAGAGTTAATCAGTCTCTCCTCCGGAAAGAAAAAGGCAGTCCGGAAGGCCAAAGTCGCCTTGGTCCTGCTCCAGAAAGCCGCGGCGACTGACTTGGCAGCTGACGGTGGCGGCAGAAAAGGATAATTAACGCCAACAATGTTTTCTTTCACGCCGGCAATGAAGTCGCGCCCGGCAGGACGTTATATATATACATATCTCTCTTGTCCTTTATCTCGGCGGAGTCTCAGACCTGCGTATATATAACGCCTCGCTTTTCGGCCCGGTTATCTTGATTCGGAGAGGCTGAATGGAGGAAGGCCGAGGCTCGGCTGAGATATTATTTAAGCGCTGATGGGTGTTATTAATCCTCGGGGGAATTCAGGAGGCTGCTTTGCGATTTCTGATGTTTAAAGGGAACTTTCGAGGTGTCGGAAATGGTTTGTAATTTTTTATATGCCCAGTTGGCTGGAAAATATTTAAATTTGAGTAGCGTCGTAAATCAAACATTATGATTTTAGGTTTTAATCCGACTAAAAGCTTTGTTCCATCTTCGCAGTGCATCTTGCTAATAAGCTCGGAAATTGTCCTTGCAAATGAATGCGTGCGTTAAAATTACAAGGCCAACTCCAAGTAGGCTAATTTTTTATTTAGATTTCGCTCAATACTCGTTTATTCTCTTTTTAATGTCTAGGAATTAATTTAGCAGAATTTTTACGTCTTTATACGGCAGCGCTGAAATCATGAGAGGGTAAATAAATCTAAACCTAAATCTTCTCGCCCCGCAGAGAAGCATAATCTAAATAGACTATCTCCAGTCTCTAGTACTCTTGTCCTATCTTTTATTGTATCGTCTTATCGTAGCAATGAAAAATTTTGCGTGTTTTATTACTGCATGTAAATTTGTATCTTTTACTTTATCTTGGAATCACATTTCTGCTCATTTTTTTTTGCTCCAAAGCCGTAACCGAAACTTTAATTCGCTAAATTGATGACTGAACTTAATTACGCGAATTAAAGGCTCGAATTACTTAATGGCTATAATTATACCTCGAATTATATTATAAATACTTTACCACTCAAGCGTTAATTACACATCCCAGGAGATAGTTTAGCGAGTAACTGCAATTACCGTTTAAAGCAAAAGATATATCTTGATTCGAGCTTTTTTGCAGCTCCATTTCCGCGATTTCACCTCGGCAAACGGCGAAAAAAAGAGCCCCGAAAATACTGCTAAGTCGAATAATGACCCTACGGAGGCGAGGCTCGGCCGCCGCGAAAGTTTTGCAATTAATTTTGCATGAAGGAGCTTCGAGCTTCAAGCTTCAAAAGTCAAAATGTATTATGGCGGCGGGCGAACTTGCGGATATAGCCCCGAGCCACCTTTTCAAGTCAAACTCCCCCCCCCACCGCCGAGGCCTCGAGCGGCAAATCCTTAGATCCGTTTTCCATAATTTAAAGTTGTAGGCGGTTTGCGGCTGATAGTCGGAAAATGTTCCGAATATTGCCGGGGCGCGCGAAAAATCGTATAGCGTTGTTCGGCGTGATTTTCGGCCGAGAGGGGTTGGGTTTTTTTTTTTTTTACTTTTTAAATGTTCTATCGTACAACGTAAGTTAAAAGTTTGGAAAAGCGGGAAATGGTTTGTTATAATCGCATTACTTGCGCTGCTTCTTCTGCTTAACAAGCTGAATCAAAATTAACGGTTGGGAAGAAGATTATCGTACATTATTCAGCTACGTTTGTTAAAACTTTCCCGAGTATTATTAACGGTTTTGAAAATGTTTTTAATGCGTTTTCCAAAGAAAACTTGGAGAAAAATTTGGGCCAAACCTAATGTTTTTTACGCGGGGTATACTAACGACCTTCGGTCACAACAATTCAGGCGCGAAAACCAAATCGAACGAGCTATAGGAATTTGAATATTCGAGGTATCGCGCAACAGAAAAAAAAAACGGAAAACTTTCAGCCGCGCGGCGGACGCTCGATTACGAAACCAATTAGAGCCCGCCGCGAGACAAGTCAATCGACCTCCTGGGAGAAAAGAAAGAGAGAAGCGCGGAATAAAAAATGTAAACTTCCGACGGGGGCCGATTAGCATAAGCCGCGCATCGAATTAAGGAATTTATGTGGCGCGTGTCGCCGGCCGTCGCGGATGTAAAAGCAAAAGCCACCGGCGGTGTGTGATACGTCGGATGTGTGCGAGAGAGAGAGAGAGAGAGGAGAAAAGGTGTCGCGGACCGAGAATTTTTTAGAGAAACTCCGTGCCTGTTTCGTGGCCTTTTTCTTTTTACGTGGAAAAAGCTATTTTTATTACGACGGATGATATGTATCTCGCGAGAATACGAGTAACTTGTAAGGCCGTCTCCGTTAAAGGAGAATCGGAACAAAATTAAGAATGGAAGCTTGTAAATATTTTTACGGTAAAAAGTAAAGTAAATTATATATGATCGGAATTTCGAGAAGTAGTCGAGTAGCGCTTTGAAAGCAACGAGGAACTCGAAGGAGGATAAGAGCCGTTCGTATAATTAGCATGCAGAGAAACCGATATATTAAAACGTTACCGGCCGGGAGAATCAATGGATTATCTCACATAAAATATTTATGAACTTATAAATTTTAATAATCTTTTCGCTTCGCATTAACACATCAGGCGAGAACAAAAGCAGCTCTAAAAAGAAATCTCAAAATTCCATTAGCGAAGTCTGCGTACCGCGCAAAATCATGTGAACTCGGCGACGAGTTCTATCGCGAGTGTATACACCGTCGAGACGAATATTGATTTATTAAAATGCGATATTGCACAACGCTTCGGATCGTAATCATCATCATCATCGTCCAGCTCCCCGCCGTCGAACGATCAGGCGAGCGGCGCGAATCTCTCGGAACCGCCGAACGGTCTCCGATTACGAAAAGTTTCAAAGTCATCGTCGCATTTCTCCATCGGCGAATCCGGCGAGGATCTACTTTCCGGATTACGTCTCTTGCGTAAGCCCTCCTCCTCTTCCCTCCGTCGCGCGGAGAGGAGGCGCGAGAGCGACTCGAGAAAGTTTTACGCTCGACCGCGAGCTGGGCTATTTTGCCTCTCGCGGTGTGTATCGTTCGATTCTTCTTTCGCGGGCCGCCTCGCGGGACTTCGCCGAGGGGAATTCGGATTCGCGAAATTTATGCGACTTTTTCCAGTTTCCCGAATCGGAAGTCGGCGCGCGCCCCCTCGGCGAAGAAAGTTCGGGAGTCGAAGTCGACAAGTTCCGCGGAAAAGGGACCTCGCGCGGTTTTTTGTATTTTATCGACGTGCTAATTGGAGCTGGCTGTTGACGCTGTTCGTTGAAACGTCGGTGGCAGAAGTGCTAAGCGCGCTTAAAAAGAAAAAAAAAGAAAAAAAAAAACACTTTTTCCCAGACATTCGGGAAGCACCGAAAAATAGGGTACTTTGTCGGATGTTAATTGGCGTTTCTATTAGTTGAAAATGGGAATTGTTGGGGGGGCTTTTGTTTGTAATCTGAAAACGTCTTCCGCAAGCAATTTTCAAAAGATCTTGAACATAATTGAACGATCTCGAGTGTCCCGATAAGAAAGACAAAGAGTTTTCGAGAGCCGTCGAAATCAATAATCTGATATCGATCTGTATACCCGCGGAAGAAGAGAAAAGAAAATAGGGTTTGGACATACTACTCGGAGACAACGGCTTATAAATGAACGCGCCGCCGCGGTTATTAAAACTGAAAAGCAAATGGTTGCGCGCGTAATAACAGCCGACTCGGTTGTAAAGGAGAGTCGGTGAATTTTAGATTATCCTTTACTATGCCGATTGTCAATTAACCTTCTTATCTTCATTGCCTTTTATAATAAGAGATAATACTCATTTAAAACCAGTCGTAAAATCCAGATACAATAAAAAAGAACTTTTTCTAAAATCTAGGCCAGACCTATTTTTTTCTCTCTCTCTTCCTTCTTGCATTTCCGTCCAAAATGTAAGACACGCTTTTTTCACGCTTTTCCAAAAAAAGTAAGAAAAAAAAAATGGATGCAACCTAAATTGTCCGGCGACGTCTTCAAGTGCACGCGTACATATCCGAAGACACTAAGAGCCGAGAGAAAAGAAGGAGGACCACAAAAGTCCCACCAACGACGAGCGAAGAACGAAGACTTCGCGGAGAGGCCTTTCGTGTCGGCGCTCGGGAATAAAGACCGAGAGATCTTCTCTCGAAAGTTTTTTTTTTTCTTTTTTTTTTCTTCAGCGCTCCTTATTTAGGAAGGAATCGCGCACTCCTCCGCGAGATTACCGAGAGTAAGCACGCATAATAATCCGCGTATCTCCAAGTGTATTTACGTGGAAGTCATTTGTTTCAGTACCGAGAAGCGCCGAGGCAAAGGAGATTAAAGAGTATTACCGTCTCTCCAGCCCGGGAATAGAACGTACAATTCTCCGGAATAAAAATCCTACAAATACACGAAAATGCTCTGTTTTTGGATATATACATGTATGTACCTTGGAAATTTCATCCGTTCCCTTCCGATGGGATTCTTCACTTTTAAGGAGCATCGCGCGGAAACTGGGTTAATCACATTGTTTACCCGTTTGCGGAAACCTCGCAATACGATTTCGCAACCGCGTCCCTTGCTAACAATGCATCTCTCGGCGATTAGCGCGCGCGCAGTTTTTTCCTTTCCCGTCGCCAGGCGCGAACGCATTCCTGAGAAGACACGACGCCGCCGCAGGTGCGAACGACCTTACGGAAAAAAAATGGGTTCTCCGCGCGCGCGCGAAAGAAATTGAAACGCGGCATTGTAACGGGCACGTAAACGACGACGAGGAGGAGAGTATACGCGGCCACGGTCGGGGGACGGCTTTATTCTCTTTGCGTCGGAGAAGTAAAAGGAACAGCTGACTGCGCGCTCGTGAGCGACGTTTCTCTCTTTCCAGTCGCCGGGCGTAGATTCTGCATGACTATATACGAGCAGATGTCCCCGTCTCGCGGTCGTCACTCGCGACTCGCAATTATACGTCCGCGCATTCTCGCTCCGCGGGGAGATAATGCCTCTCGGTGCCTGTCTCCCTCGACGTGCGCGTTCTCTGTTACTCGGTAATCGATTTGTTTACCTTGCTTTGCAATAATTGTTGCGCGCGATTATCGCGGCCCTTTTTCCTCGCGCTAAAAGAGTCTTTGGTTGCAATTGCGAAAGAGATGTTTTGTCATGCTGGTTTCGATTAACGATTCGCGCGCGAAAATGAGAATGTTTTTTTTTTTTTTTTTTTTCATTTTTGAATTTATTTTATAATCGAGGTGTAAAGTAATACTGCGCAGGTTAATAAAAGTAATTGAATATTCATGTTTATCTCGACCTAAATCAAAGTATTATACACTTGCGGAGAGATATTTTATTAATATCTTTTTTACTGCTTTTGTATAAACGCCAGGCGAGTATTCAAATTGATAAAAGGACGTTTGAGCATAATTATTTTGCAGTTTCGATGCTTTAAAAACGAAATATTTTCTAATTAACAGCGCAGCGAGTTTATTTAATGTATAAGCTAATAAGCATTTGCGCATTATCCGCGCTCGCTATTCAATTTTTTACGAAGCCTTTTCATTAAGTAAATTAATCCACTTTCTTTCAAGCGATGAAACAAACTCGACTCGGCGATTTTTTTTCATGAATTTTTTCAAACGACAATCTCGCAATCTTCCGTTCGTGTCGCGTTTGCGTGCAAAAAAACTCTGAAATTTTACTCTTTTTCAACGCGTTAATATGTATATTATTAAATTAAAGCACGTACTTATCGGCAGTCACTGCGCAATTGAATATATTTCAATAATAATTGATAACCATTACCTTACGAATTATCATCCAAACTAAACTTCGCCGACGAACGATCTGAAAATTCCCCAAGAACAATTTCCACTTTTCGCCGCGCGAGCGATCAAACGCACTCCAAGGCCTCGTTGAATTTTCCAAGGTCAATCAAACTCCCCGTCGAAAGGCCCTTTTCCAAAAAGCCGCTCTGAAAGCCCTCATAATAAAACGAGCAGCAGCGCCCCGTCGGCCCCGTCGCCCGACCGAATTAAAAAATCAAGGCGAAGGCTCTCTCTCTTTCCTCGCTCGCGCGAATAATTAAAGGGTTATACGCGCGGCGGTCCCGACGCAGTGTGTATGTATGTGTGTGTTTGCTCATTACGTTCGCCGGCATTCCCCGATCGCCGAAGGCGAGACCGCGGGCACGCGCCGAACCGCACGCGGCGCGGCACTGTACACACTCCCCCGCGGCCGCGCCGCCGCGAGGAATGCATAATGCATGCGGGTTTATTTTCGGGCGCGAGGCGAGCCTTTTTTACGGGGGGCGGGGGGATATTCTCGGGGACCAGTTCGCTCTGCGGGCGGCGAATTGTTGCGCGAGGAGAACGCCGCGAGTATATTTTTGGGGGAGATACGATCGCGATTTGCGCTTTTAGACCTCGGCTGGTTATGAATTCGGTGGAGTAAGACTTTAATGCGATCAGCGCTGTTTTTAAACTCGAATTCGGCTATTAAAAAAAGCGCGCGAATTGCTTTATTATACTAAAAGGAGTCGCTGCGGCGAGTTAATCGGATAATTTCAAAATTGCGCGCGATGGCTTTATTTAGAAGTTCAAGCGCAGCTTTTCATTTTCCTTGAACGGTAAATTTAATTAATGTAAAATGGTAACGCCTTCGGCACAGACTGTTTTAATTAATAGACAGATAAAATGCCATAATTAATTAATTTTACTTTTTGTTTTTTAATTAATTATTTCAAGTTATTATTATTTTTTTTTTATTTTATTATATACATTGTTAAAGTTGATCTTTTGTAACGGATCCATTTTTTATGCTTAATTAAATTAACAACGTTATATGAATCCGCGCTTTAGTTACATCAAACATAATTTCCAACGAATAAATAATTTAATAAAAAAACAAAAACTAACGAACACCAGGAAAGTATATTACTCGGAATATTTAAACTAATTTACTTAACTACGCGACGCATTACTTTTGCAAATTAATGGATTTACGCGTTGGCGGTCGCTGAATTTCGCATAAACGGTTAATCATGCATTAGAATTAGCGGTGGACGCATGTAACGTATAAAGTGCAAACTCGCCACCGACTATTTAGGGGTAATCCGCCGCGTTGCGCGGGCTTGTAAACATGCGCTTGGCCGCGAACGCAATATATGCCCAGGCTTTCCGAGCGGCGGGGGGTAACGGAATGCGCTGTTTACCCAAATTTATTACGTCCAATTAGAATGTCAAATGAACTAATAATTTCCTAATAGGCGAGGGTTTTTTTTCTTTTTTTTCTTTTTTTTGAAAGAAACTTACGAAAGAAAGAACGGAAAGTGTAATCTGTCGATTAGGTAAAAGAAATTCCCGAATATTAATCGGCCACTCCGACGACGGCGAGCCTCCGAAGATTTCCGCAAATACGTCGTATCTCTCCACAGGTCAATTCTCTCTCCCTCTCTCGCGTGTTTAGCGCTTATTAAAGTGAACTTCCGGAGGCGCGGTCTTTTCGATATTGATTTAGCCTCCGTTCTCTCTCTCTCTCTCTCTCTCTCTCTCTCTCTCTCGCTCTCCTCTTTTCTTCCTCCTCATCGGCTTACACGCGCCTGCTGGCGCTGCTCTATTTATCTCTCTGTGCCGAGGCTCTCTCGCTCCGCTCGGCGAGACACTGAAGATTATCGGGCATCGAGGCTGTGTGATCGCGCGTCGGTGTGTGTGTGTGTGTGTTTATACGTGCGTGCGTGTTGGCGCGATAAAAATAAAAAAAGCCGTTCTGCAGCGCGCGTCGGGCATTCTTTCCCCGATCGAAATTTCAGCGGTCAGGAGGCGCCGCCGCCGCGGGTTTTCCCCCCCGTCCGCGGGATTTCTTCTTGCGACAGATCGATCGCCGAGAGGCGCTTCTTAGAAAGTCCGGGGATTTGCTCGTTTTCGAGCGAATATTTACATAATTTTCGCCGACTTTTTTTCGAACTTTGCCGCTTATGTAAATTGCAATCGGCGCGTCGATTGCGTAATTTTGGAGCGATCGAAGTTGTAAAGTTAAATATATATGTCGCCTTCGCGGAATGTAACGGGGGATTAAGGGATGCTCGTTAAATGGGATGACAAATATTGTATTGTAAAAATGTGCAGTAGGCATTTTATGAAAGTGAACGGCAAAGGAAGAGGAAGCAGGTAAATGAATCGCAAACGCAGCTGCGAATAAAAAAAAAACTAAATACATATGCGAAGATAAGACTAAAAAATGTAATGAGGAGTTGTGGATTGATAAAAATAAAATTCAAGTTTCGCTTTGTAATGCGTGCAAAATTTAAGCTTGCGTAATTCAGTTAAAATACGACTTTGATGTTAACAATTGAAAACGAAATCATTTGTAAATTTATGCGGAATTACGATTAGAAAAGTTGAAAGTGAAACTTTCTTTGAAGATTTTGCATTTTCTAGATTATAAAATTTGCAAGTAAAATATTTTAGTATAGAACACATTACGTCGTTCATCTCTTTTAAAGAGCATAATACATTATATAGTAATTTAAATATTTCTCTTTAAAATTTCGCGTCATGAACTGTCGTTTAAACTTTGAAAGGCTCTCGACCTTAGCAAACTTTCTTTTTTAAAGATGTGACACTATCCAGCAAAGAGACAATTCAACAGCTCGTAATGACGTTTAAAGAGTGACGTAATGCCGCGAACATAATACCTTTCAAAAAATAAATGCTCCCACGACGAAACATTTTTCAGTTTATATACCTCTCCTTTCGTTGTCCGCGATTCTCGAAAATTCATTTCTTCCCTCATTCCTCCGAGATATTTCCCGCTTGAAAAATCCCCGCTAACGAGTCCGGCTCGAAATCCTACGGCATTATACGATAAAGTCGCAGCGACGAAATGCAGGAATTTCCTGATCCCCAAAGCCGGCGAAAGGGATCGCGATCCGCTCCAGCGGCTCTTTCAATTAACGAAGATCCCCGGGACCTTGTTAAATTTTTCGAACGGGAGCAAAAACTTATAATCCCTCTTCCCGACTCGATTAACACCGCGGCGCGGACGACCTTGGAAGGCCCGAAAAATCGGCCGCGCCAACAATTATCCGCGAGGGTATAACGTCGAGGAGAGCATGCGCCGATAATTCCCGCACGCCCACGCAGGCGGCGAGATTTCTTGAGCGCCCCGATGATTTGCTCGGCGCGGAAGCCCTCTGAGTCATCCGAAGCAGCGACCTTCTGGCGGGAGACGGGGGGAGGGGGGAAGGATGAACTTTTTGGCCGGGAGTTTCGAGAGCTTTTTGTCTATTGCGGCAAATTGGGAGAGCTCTTGGCTTGTGTGCGGGCGATCTTTGAACGCACCGCGTGAATCATTGGGTAAAAATCCGACGCATAATCAGAGTGATATCTTATCGTGACTCAGAGGAATCACTTTTTGATTTCGGCAAAAAGTGAGGTAATCGGATTGGCGTAATTATTAATAGAGACGAGTTGAGTTTAAAAAAACAATAGCTACTTGTTCTGTCTGATTTGAATTTATAATTTTATCATTGATTAGATTGAAAAAGGTGACATTGTAAAAATAGCTTACGTATTTATTTGTTTTTTTTTTTATTTTTGCGTTACATTATCTACGTTTGAGTATTATCCGACATTTTAATCCTCGAGATTAGCCGGTCGCGACGCGGCGTAAATAAAATTGACGAAAAAAAGCCGCATATTTACGGAAACGAAATGATTCGATTCGATAAAAAAAAGGATTCGATTCATTCTCAATTCGCGCTGAGAGCCCGAAACGTTTATACACGGAGATCGAACCAGTTACGCAACAATTACGGATTCCCGTTTGGCTTTTAACGTGACGATCAAGTTTCACTTTTATGCTCTCTGGGTATCGCCGATAAATTAACGCCGATTAATAAGGAAGCTATTTCGGAATTCCGAATCGTATAATAAGTGTGTCGATGGCCCTTTACGTAACGGCCACCTGGGGAGTATATATTTTCGGAGCTTAGAAAAGAAAAAGTTTCGGGCTGGAGAAATAAATTATATTAAACGACGCGCGATAACAAAAAATTCATTCAAAAAGCGGGAAATAACCTTCATTGTACTTTACTCTGGTTTAATAAATAAATAAATATTGAGTTCAGATCGGTCTGAACGGTCTTGAAAGTTCAGACGGGTTTACGCTCTTACAATTCGCTCCTTTTCGCGAGTTTCCTTCGCGGATTCTAAATCGCAATTGTACAAGTTTCTTTCTGACGCTTCCTTCTGCGCTCTTGTGCTTTTGAGAAACTACAGGCATCCTGGTGACGCACTCCTCTTTTGCCATAAACGCAAAAAAGGAGCCTTCTCGCCAAGGAGCTACCCCAACACTGTGTTCCAGTTACCTCAAAGTCTAACCTATTCAGCTGTGGCCTGACAGCCCTTAAATTTATCAAACAATCGCGCAGTTGTTTTTGATGCCGTAAGAAACTACACCGTCAAAGACTGCGCGCTAGCTCTTGGAAAAATTTTTATTTTGCCCCTACTGACATAGTTCAAAAAGTTGTAAGGCAATTGTTAGTTTCAAAATAGTCAATGACACGATGGAAGAGCAAATCATCGCGGTCAGCCGACTAATCTCACAAACTGAACGTTTAGAGAAATTATTAAGAAACTAAATATTGAACTCATCTCGCGTCTCTCATGTTCGCGCAGGGTATGTGGAACCAAACTACAACCATATCCTGTCTACTCTCTCTCTCTCTCTCTCTCTCTGAGGGCAATTTTATATGGATCCAGGAGATGGAGAAAAATTACCAGCGTCTATTAACATAAATACTGATGACTATGGAGTGGGTTCATTCTTTTACGAATAAAATCAAGTGTTTTATTTGTCAAGAAGAGGGCCACCTGGCCAGAACATACCAAGAAAATGATAATACTCAGTCCCTCCCCCCCTAATTCGGAGAATTTTGTAAAGGCTAATACTTCAAGTGTAAATATCGATGACAGAGATATAACATTTAATGAAGAAATAAATATTTTAACGAATGTTAAAAAATACGGAGCATAATTATCGCTCTAAAATAGAATACAGCTCATTCATTTACTTTCTCACACGAAAAAAACAAATTCTTGCTCTAGGTTATGAACTTAGCACGCCCACAAATGTACTAATCGATGAATCTAAACTTTTGCTCTTAAAAGAACGAGCAACAGCAAACGTGCATGCGGAGCAATCGCTACAGTTTAGCTGCCTCACTAGCTCGCAAAAACGTTATCGAAAATCCGTCTTGCTCTGTCTGTAGGAACAGCTCCCAAGATTTGGACCATGTTGTACGGCAGTGGGTCAAGCTAAATTACCAAAAGATCAAAAAGAAAATTACGCGCTAAACAAAATTATTTCAACTAACGTCAATCGCTTATTTAAAAATCGAATTTGTTTAGTCGCTCAGTGATCACTTACGTTTGTATCATTTGCACCTTTACATAACTTTATCTCATTTATTTACCTCTACTTTTTTTGTAGAAAACCTCTGTGTACAACTTATTTTTGTACTTTCTTGTAAAAAAAAAAAAATTTTTTCCTTCTTTTGTTTTCTTTCTTGCTTTGTAGTAGGCTATATAATATTTATAGATATTAAACAGCCTTGCATAACACATATTTTCACATTCGCGGTAAATAAATACAAATCTTCCTGGAACCACCAGCCGTGTATGCTTTATACTGCACCTCCGCGTTTTTTAATAGAAAGTGTAACAGGTGTGTATTTAGCCAGTTACCAAAGCGAATAAAATCCTCCTCCGATAACCCTCGCCCCGCTGCTCCACTTTGCCGAATAAACGCTCCCCTCCGCCAAAGCTGCACTCGAATTTATTTACCTAGAAGAAGCAGCCTCCTGCACGCTGAATTTTCCAAAGCAAACCGCGTCGCGGCGCAGCCGAAATAAAACGAGCATCGAGCTCCGAATTCCGGGAGGAGGAAATCAAGCGACGGCCTCGGGGAAAAAAAAAGCGACTCTCGAGCCGGTGTGTGGATCTCTGCTCGTACACGCCGAGGGAGAGAAAGTGTCGTCGGCAGCCGAAAGCGGAAGTGCCTCGCGGCAGATCTAACAGCTTCGCGCCAGAGTAGCTCCGGCTACGTAATGCCTCCCGGGAGCTACGACGAATCGCGGATTTATATTCCGTCTCGTCTACCTCTCGCCGTCGGCTTCGTTACGGAGTTATTATTGTTGGGCCGGCTGAGTCGGTGTTTTTAACGAGTACGATATAAGTATTGGAAGGTCGCTTATCGCTTTTCTGTTTATCTTGGTTGACATTCAATTTTTAGGCTAATTGGTATGCGCAGGCTCGGATACTAGAAGCGAAAAGTTATTTTGAGCCGCTGTCCCGTAGCAAAAATGATAAGCAGTAGCAAAATAGTCGGGTAATTCCGCTAACTAGGAAACTTTCGGAGTCACGTACTCGTACAGATTAGATTGTGTGGTTTCATTGCCAAAGGACATTAGAAAAACGGATGTGTTATGGTCCGCATGCAGTTGTAAACCGACGTGGAGTGTTTACTCGTATGATTTAATTGATCCTTATAAACTGCTGATTACAGTTTATCAAGCAATCGAGCTTTTGGTTCTTACGAAAAAGGTAAGGGGGTAAAAATGTACGTTCTTAGCATTATGCGAATTGTTGGAGCGATAGCACGCACCAACGTACAAGCGTATACACATTTTTTTCTGCGTCGCAAAAATTTGCCGATATAATTATTATTCGCTTCGTTGACTGATGGCAGCTTATCTCCTTTAAATTACCAATAATTGATTGCTCCTCAAATCAATAGCATAATCATTTTAAATAATTTCATACATTATCGGCGCAATGTTCGTTTCCGATTCCCACCATAAAACCGCGTTTGAACACAAACGACTGGAGGTTTAAAAAACACTACAATCCGCGACAATAAAAAAAGGAGCATAAGCTGACACGGTCGGCGCATTAGCCAGTCGAAAGTGAGCAAAGACCGGCGATAAACACTTGTTAACTCCGGCGCTATCGCTCGACTAAGGAATACTTGGAAACTAAACTATACTCAAGTCGGGCGTCCTCGAAAAAGGGCTCGCAGCCTCTTTGGGGCGAAAAAATGCGCGCGGCGGCGAAAGAGAGAGACAGAGAGCGAAAATAAAAGAGAAGAGAAAAGGCAGAGCGCGCGGCCAAAAGCAGAGACACGCGCCCTTCTGGTGTGTGTGAATGCGTGCGTGCAATCGATCCGGCGAGCCGAGCCGCGGCGTCCTAACCTCAAACCCGCCTTTTTACAACTATCTCTCGCCGCCGTAAAATCCTGAATCGGCCAAGGACGCTCGAAGACAGTCGAAATAAATGCCCGGCGCGGGAAGACTGCGTTAGTGTGTCACGAGGGATTTTTAGGCTTTGCGCCGTAAGAGCGTCGGGGTGCCATCGACCGCTCGCATTACTCGGAATCGCGATGTTTCAGTTATGAACTAGCAGCATTAACATTCCGCACTCGTTAAAATACGCACGGGAGTCGTTCCCGGTTCCGGGTGTTTCGCGCGCGCGCAAGCCGCCCCTAACCTCGAAATTAATGAAGACCTCCATGAATTTAAAGAGGGTCCTCCGACTTTACCGTTTAAAAGGGATGATTTATTCTAGATCCGAGTTGAGCACGTAAAGTGCCGGAGAACGAGACGAGTTTTAAGTGAAAAGACGGGTAAGAAAGGATATCGGCAGGAGAGGGACTACACCCACCTGCTCAGACGGTCGGATTCCGCTCGTTCCTCCTAACCTCCGTAGCCCTTCTCTCCTCTCTCTCTCTCTCTCTCTCTCTGTCTTCTGTCTCTATTCTCGTCGCACCTCTTCCTCTTCTTCTTCAGGCTGGCGTGTGTCACCTGAACGATCGCATATATGAATAACAAAAACCGACACGTCACCTGTGGGCTTCCTCGGCTCGTTCTCTGCCGAAAATCCTGAGCTTCCTCGATCCTCGGTGGGGACGAAAAAAAAAAACTAAGCCACTAGCGCCCCGACGCGTCGTCTGCTACAAGGGAAGCTCTCTCCTTCGGGTTCTCCGCCGGCGGCGGGCGCAGCGAAAATGCCGGTGTCGGCTCTCTCGCTTAGCACTGGCCGTACATGAACGTCCGAACTGGCACTGCTGACTGTCCGTCGCGCACTTTTTCTCGGGAGGAACGGAGAGACGCCCGTCAGAGGATCCTCACTCGCGCGGCGGCGGCTTACGACTATCTTGGCTCTCCCTCTCTCTCTCCCCGTGTACTCGCTGCTTCGTCCAACTGTCTCTCTCGCTCTTTCTCTCTCTCTGCCTCCTCGTGACTGTGCGGCGTCGTCGACGTTCTCCCCTTGCACGCGGTCGCGCTCGACTGACGGTCCCCGCCTTTTAGCGCGGCGCTCTATCCGCCCGATTTTCGTGCCGCCGCCGCTCCGCGACTACGCATATAAGCACCGGTCGCGGCCTCGCTCCCTCTCGCTCGCTCTCGCATCCGATGCCGCGCTGCCCTCCCCACCCTAGGCGTCTCTCTGGGTGACGAGCGGCCGGGTTTATGCCGCCCGCACCATTTGACTCGGAAGGAAGTGGGGGGAGGAGTGGAAAATCGGAGCTCGCCGAAGGAGGAAAATTTTTTTTCGCTTTTTTGGGGGGCGTGTTGGGGATATGCGGACTAATGACAATGGAAGAATGCATTCCACTGTCGAGTGCCTGTGGAAAATAAGCTTCAATTTGTCATGGCTCTTTTTTAGGAAAATTCTTTATTGATTTACATATAGTTTAAAAATAATGTGTTAGGACGATAAAATTATACAATGGAAAAATCTTCGGTAGAAACTAAGCCCACACCCTCGAGTTTATAAATCTGAAAAATTGTTTTTGTTTTGCATTCCTGGGAACTGAAACTGGGTTACGAAGTTCTAACTGAAATGAAAATTCCATTTTATTATACATTTTTCAGAGATTTTTAATTTGAACTTATTTATTCATGAAAAATAAAATTTGATTTAAACTACAATAAAAATAAACTTTTATTTAACAAATTGAATTTGACCTTTTCTTAATTTTTAGCACAGTATTGAAATATAATTACTTAAACAGTTTTAATGAAAACAGATCGAATTTTTTTAATGCGCCTTAGTTTTTTACAATTATAATAATTACAATTTTAAAGAGCGTGCTATTATTTTAAAAGCACATAAATCGCTCTAAAGCCAGCTAAGTACTGTTTTTGCTAATATCAAAAGTTTAATTTATTTTTTTGGTGAAGACTGTACTAGAATATCATTGAATTAGGCCTTGAATCTTAATTTTAATGTTAAATTACTTTTTGAAAAACATTAATAATACTTATAACATCATTAAAGATAACTGAATATTTAAATACCTTTGGCTTGTTAGTTTTTTTGTTTCTCTAAGAAAAACTACATGAACTCGTATAGATAAGTCCGAGGCTAAGTCTTACGGTTATTAATAAATAATATTTAACTTAATACAAGCATCGTACCGAAACTTTCAGTAATTTCAATTGCAACCTTTACTTTTAAATAAACCTTCAATATACTGTCCAACAATTTCGGAGAACTTTGAAATGCTTTGCCACTTGGACAGTTTCCCTGAATCCCGCTATAACCCGCCCGCATAAAAGGGCCCAATCTGAATAGCTCCTCCCTTTCTCGACTCGAAAACCCCATTTCCGAAGGAACTCGAAACCGGCATTCCCGGCGAAAACCCGGTCGAAATGGTAAAAGCGGCATAATTTCTATTTTCACTCCCCACTATCGCCGTCGACATTCTCCTCCCGCGTCCGTCTCGCTCTCGCGGCTTGAGTTTCTTCTTCCCTTGGGCTCGTCGGCGCCTCCCCGCCCCTCCCGCCGCTGCTCGATCCACCCGCACGGCGCACGCGCGCGCGCACGTAACTAGACTTTGAAATAAGTCCCGCGCGCGCACACCCGAGACACGACGGAGGCGCGGCGGAGTCCCGCGCCGCTTCGTGCTTATACGGGATGCCGCAGGAGGTGTATCGAGAGCGAGACTCGCGGCCGGCGAATCGTATAAGCTTTTTCGATATCGCGCCTGTGACACGGCTGGTGGGGCGAAGAAAGGCTGGATTTAGGGGGTTTTTTGGGGAGGCAGACGATGAATTGAATAAGTATATTGGTAACGATTTTGTTTTATAACGTTTGAGATTGAAGCTTACAAACGTAGTGTAAATTGGAAAAATATTTTATAATCACACAAGTTTTCTGCGATCTATTTATACTCATTTTTTATTTTCATTTACAGCAGCTGGCATTAACCAAGTTTCACTTTTTCGACAGGGTTCAATTATAATATCGTATAATTTTAACGCATCTAATCTTTATATTTCGCAAGGATGCCCTATTCGCATTTTAGCCGAGGTTCTTTTTATGGAACAAAGCAGAGTTGTTTTATAATAAAATAGATATTTATATATTTTGAGTCTAATAATATTTTGAATTCATTCATTCAGAGCAGATTTTAGACGTAAAAGTTGGATCACTGCAGTCTGTATCCTACATTGTATTGTTATCCCAGGTATTACATTATCACCGAATAACCCGGGTTGTACTATTCATATCGGTTAGTTAAAATTACTCATTTCGAATGTGCATTCCTGATGATTTAATACATCAATACATATTTATTGATCGGTTTCTAGAAATTTGCATGTACGCATTCGTTAGGATCGACTTTCCGGGCATTTCCTTGCGTAATAAGCTCATCGTTGACGGGCGATTATCCGCATTCTTTGAATGATAGTTTACAATATTCGGTAATATTTTCTAAATCTTTATCAATTTGAGCACATCAAGATCTGATTAGAGCGTTCATCTTCACGTATACGTTTCATGTAATTCATTTGACGCAGCGAGTAATGCCGTTCAGCCGGTGTCTCAGCATTCTCGAACCAAAATCACCTGGCCTTTCTTAATTTCATTAGTAGAACTTCGGCACTACCAATACGTGGTTATACCGTAGCCTTTGTATATTTGCATTACACCTATGCCCCCATTAAAATCATTATGTAAAAGTGAAAAAATGATACTCTCTTATTCAAACGTTCATTTTTCGCGTTTAACAATTTATCGCGTAATTTTAACGTACAATTTTAACAAAACAACAACGGGGGACTACAGTTTTAAAGTGCAATCTGAACCAGTTAGCTTTGATGTTACCAGACATTTGCAACTAAATACACTGACGTCCCAATGTCAGTTTTCAATCGAAATCGGAATCGAACCAGAGTCCTCCTAATTAAAGGTGCGATACTCTGTCATGCAACTGAGCCATCGCCGCTACAATTATGGGCTTCTGATGAACTGATCTGAAAATTTTCCCTCTTGATAAACGAGATATATTATACGTTTTATTAAAATGGTCATACTTTTTATACAGAAAATCATACCGATAACAACAAAATTTCTACGATAAGTGGAGATAATAATGCGAAACCGCGAATATTCTCATTTAACGTACCCAACGACGGCACGGTCTGTTCAAAGTACCTTTTCATTGACTTTCCTTCCGTGAAAGAAGTCGTAATGAACTATACACTCCCTCAAATACGCGCGTGTGCACGCCAGAGCCAGCAATTTTTTTCCGACTTCGAAATATAAATATGATGATAGGCTAGCGGGGGAAGGCCGCTTGATTTATGGAAAACCCTTCGAGCTTTAATGCGCAATTCACGCGATATCCACGTGCCGGTCGACTTGTAGCTCTACACGCGGATCGATTGTATAATACGTCAGGCTAACGAGAGGAACGATTGAAAAGATATCATTGCCGCCACGTGCCTTCGTCTCTCTGCTGGCCTTGCAATAATTAAGAAAAAGGACTAAGTTTACGAATCGAACGTATACTTCGGTGGTGGCTTCGACACGAGTGTACTAAAGATTTTGTAGAGTTTTCTAGCTAACGTGCCGCTAAACGCGCTCACTTTGCACGTTTGGTGAAAAATTATTCTGGTTTTGAATAAGCGGAACCTTGACACTTTTAAGAGTATCCTTTTATAAAAAGAATTAACAGAGTTAGATAACAGTTTGAAAGTTATATTTGAAAAACGACAATCTATGAATTTGATGTAAAATCAGAGGTAGTTCACCGAAAAAAATTTAAAAATCAATAGCACTGCGAATTACATAGAAAACCTATAATTTCTCGTTTATGATGGATTGAAATTCGAATTTTTCCTTTGCAGATGTTTCTACAAATCAACAAATTTTGTAAATTATGGTTTTTATATCTGAACATCATTTTCTTCTTTAATCAATATTCTAAATGAGGCACCTGTCAAGCACTTTCCTACAAAAATTATCCGTCATTCAAGAAGAAAAAATACATCAACTGCTTTTCGACCTTGTATATTCCCACCTGATTAATTTGCGACAAAAATTCTTGTTTTCCATGTACTGTCCTACTTGTTCGATAAGTATACAATTACCTCATTTAATCTCTGCAAGTTATTAGAGTAAAATTGTCCTAATCATCAATTCTTCTAATGATACTTGATTTGATTCGTTCACTTTACTCTTCACTCGCAATGCTAATAAACCAAACTTATGAAAAACCAGCCAGCAAAACTAAAAATTCATAATTCACTAAGCATATGTGCATGTTCAAGTTAACTGGAACTTCAAAAAACCTGGAATAACGTCAGCGTCCATTTTTTTTCCCCCCCGCGAAAGCACCGCGTCAGCTTTATCCCGAAATTCAGCGCGAAAACGAGAAACTCGCTTCCCGCCGACGATGCGCCTGTGTTAGCGCGAATGCAAATAAAAAGGTACTAATCCGCGCGCGCGCACGTATACCCGGCGAAACGCGCGGCGTCGTAGCGCAGAGAGCTCCTTTTTTATCTTTGCGCGGACACGTGCTAAAATTGCATTTCCGAAAAGCTCCGGCCCGTTTGCCTAATTTATTTTGTTTGCGAAGCCGCGAGAAAAAATTATGTACGTCCGCGCAAAATTCAGTCCCGCGTGAGTACGTCACCGGCGGCGGAGGTTGCCCTCTTCGTTACTCGTGAATACACAAATTTCGCGATGCAAATGAATAAGAAATTTTCGGCTTCGGAAACGTTGGCTTTTCTAAGTAAGACACTAAAAGCTACACGTAAGGATGCGTAACGGTAGACACGCTATAAACCGATGTGCGCTGGGCTACAGCTGTAAATTAAAAAGAAACGACGCGCATAAGAGTTGCACATTTTTCATGCGTCCCGTAACTCCCTTTGTCTGCCTCTAACGGTTGCCCGTTCAATTAGCTGTCACATTCGTTTAACGGTTTGGCGGACGATCTCGTCGTTATCAAAAAAAAGCCTTTAAAACTTTTATTGTACGTCAATCTGAATTGTACGCGGAAAGTTTATTGCGGTATTCATAAAAATAGCAAATAAGTAGTATATTATTGTAATAAGAAAAGATGAAGAATTGAGTAATTTATTTTGCACGGTTGACAGCTCGATTTACGTAAAAATTTCAGAATATTTTGAATTATTTTCAAAATCTTCTACAAAACAGCAAAATTCCTGTACGCTTTTCTCCAAAAAAAGTGTTAGGAAATTACAAAAGAAAACTTGAAATCCATCCGAACACCAAAGAGAATATATTTATGTCCCAAGTCCCGGTGCGTAAACACGAGGCATACCTATACCTACATCAACATCTCGCCTCTACTCGCAGAGAGAGAAAGAGCACGTCGTTAACGCGATATATCCCGGATAAGCGCGGAAAGAGTGAAATCGCTCGATCATTCATTGCGTCACGGCGGTATGCGTAGTGTTACGTGAATTATCTCGACTCCTCGTGGAACCAGTTGGCCGACCGGCTGACCAGCTGCTGCTGCTGCTGCTGCTGCTGCCCCCCTCCCTTGACCCATACCTGCAATCGGGAAAATCCTGTGAATTTTCCGGTTCCCGCGCGGCGCGGCCGGATTATTTTTTCGTTCGACCGACGCGAAAACAAACAAAACGCCTGGGAATCGGTCGGGCGAATTCTACTGGCTTAATTTGCGATTAGGAAATAGGCCAGTTCGTGGTTGGTTATTTTTTTTTTTTCTTTTTTTGTAACTGAAAAAGCAAATGAACGTTTGGAACTTGTTTATATCCGAGTGGTTCAAATATAAGAAATTTGAGAGATTATTTAAGGTATTGTGGTAAATGAGAGATTTTCTCTTACATCATTTTTTCGATTTATTCTGAGTATTGAACACTCATGGTGTTGCTCAATTTCCTTCTATTCAGTATTAATTGACTGATAAACAATAAGTTGTCATTTAATTCCTTCGATTTGAGTTTATTTGTGAAAAAATTAGATTCGATTCATTGCTTCGATTTGCATTGAATTCCCTATTATTTTTTTACTAAAGAAAAAATTACTCAATTAAATGTTTTTGTAAGTAAAGCACAAAAAGTACTTATCATTTCCGCTAAAATAGAGAATAATGTTCACAGCCTAGTACGACTTTGCATACACATTCCTAAGATTCCCTCAATTACACAAGAGGAACGGGAAAACACGTTTGTTTTCAAGACCACGATCCCTTCTTAAAAAAAAAGATACTTAGCCGGATGTTACAAGAATGATCCGATTGGTTCTCCTCTCTTAAAAAAAAGTGATGGCCGGAAGTAGTAAAGTATGTTAAAATTCAATGCGATTGGATGTTGAATATAGGTGGTAAAATTAAAAAATCGAATTCTTAAACATTTAATATTCATGAAATTATAATGGAAAAAATATTTTGAATTTATATAATGAATAAATTTTTAATATGTTCAAAAAAAGCGCCTGAATTTAGCTGTAGTAAGTAATAAAATTTTGTTTAATTGTCTACTCTTAATATTTGAATCGTTATATAAAGCATCGCGCTTATAATTGGCCAAATTGTACGTTGACTTTTGCGAAATTACGTGTGCATATATGTATATGAGCTACTATGTATTGCTCTCTTTCTCATTATACATGCTTGCATCTTGATTAGTCGACAAGTGTTCGGGACTGATTAAAAAGAGACTGGAGACTCATGTATAAGATTAGAGTATTATGCGATCATTAAAAGCTGTTTTTCATTGCATACTTTTGAAATTCACTTATTGATATATTCACAGATGTTATTTGAGGAATTAAATTATTAGAAAGATTTCGGTACTTAAATAAGTAAATTTCTACATTCACTATATCGTCGATCTTAATTTTAATCTGAAACTTGTAGCTCAGTTATTGCATACTTGTATTCAAACAATTATAAGTAGAGTAATAAATACATATACATATAATTGAATAGTTCATTGTTACTTGTCTAGTTGTCTAGTCTATAGAATATTTATAATGCAAAGGTACACACCTGCTTGACCTATGCATAAAAACATTTCACATCCGAATCTATTAAGCATTTTTCAACGCTGGACTTTGCTCTCTAATCGTAATTACAATGCCTTTGATTTTCATTATCTCTGTTTTTTCGGCGATATAAGAAGCCTTGATTGAAAACGTCACGGAAAGCTGTCGTGTGCGTCTTACACAAATTAGACGTCGAAACTGATTGCATTAATGTTTTACAACGAGCTCGACAATGCTTTACAACATTCAAATCTAAGAGGATAAGCGGGTTATGGAAATTTACGTTATTTTTATTTACAATCGAGGTGTAATGACATTTTAATTTAAAATCTGGAATTTTTTAATAAATTGAATCTTATAAAAGTTCTCGAGGCAATTGGAAACTTTGGGAGTCTTTGGATATAGACTTTACAAAATGAACTAAATAATTATGTGATTTGTACAAAAAAATATTATTTATGGAATAATTATAAATTCATAAATTTTTATGAAAATATTCGGTATGAATTTATCGGCAGTATTTTGTTTACTTTCTGTCTATAAGCAAGACACTTGCTGTTAAAAAATATCGCAAAAATGAAAAATTAAGAAAAAAAAGTTTATAAACTAATTCAGGCATATTTGCAGAAAAACAAAGAAACGAGATTACAAGCAATAATGAGCAAAAAATGATGAAATTATTACATTAATAACTATTAAATAGTTTTTCATTGCACTTATTTCAGCTCAATGATTCTTATTATAAAATATCAGTAAATTATTGTACATTATTAAAGTAGTATTTTAATAATAAGATCTGAAATGAAACTGGGTTTTTACGCTCTTAAGGTCACTCTTACTTTATAATATACTTATGTAATTTACGTCCTGCATGACTCACCTGTATATGCAATGTCACATCGTCGAACGTCTTATTCCTTCGCTCGGCAATTTGATGAAGTAAAAATCAATAATTTGTTTAAGTAAGCATTACTTATACACCAGTGATAAATCAATTTGTCAAATTTAAAGTGCATTCGTGCCATAGAAGTCAGTGGGAAGAAAAACTAAAGATTTATAGTTGATATAAAAATATAATGACCTTGTCGGCGATGACGGGACTTTATTTTTTGAATTACGTAGAAAATGATTCTATGCGATAATAGTTTTGAGTAAAAAAAAATATAATATCCATTAGTAAATCCGTACCTGCACTGTGTATTTTCTTTTGCATTATATCATAGATATGTCCATGAAGTAGCCTGTCGATATAAGACACAATATTAAAAACTCGTTAAGATGTTCGTTAATCTTGAAGGTATAAAAGAAAACAGCGACTTCATTAATTTTTTGTTATCGTTTATTTAATAAACAATTTATATTTAAATTTTTAGATGCAGCCATCGTAAAAATTCATAGCTTCAACTTGTGCAGCAGCTTTTTATTTTTAAAGAAGATTCAAAGCAAAGTTGTAGAAGAATTTGCTAATGAATTTCTTTTCATCTTTTTAGCTTTTTTTTTTTAATATTGTTTTTAAAAATCGGCACGTTTCAATGTATGAAAAATGTAAATGGAAATAACATTCCTTAAAATTTCAAATAAAATTTTATTTTAATTAACAGAGTTTTATTACAGTTTTCACATTCTATTCTTAAAAAAAAATTTCACAACATTTTTTAAAAATCGCTTGCTGGAAATTCAGATTTGTTACAAAGTTGACTTCCAGAAAAAAAAAAAAAAAAAAAAAAAAAGTGTCAACTCGTAGATCTTAGCAATAGTCGTTTACAGGTTTACTCATTGCGCTGCAAATTTGGTTAAGCAGAAGTTCTAAAAAATAAATTGCTAAAGCGCCGTTTCTACAACTGCTTTTCTGAAATCGATGCTTAATTAACACACAATGGTGCTATAAAGAAGAATAATAAATGTAGTAAATCAACTTTCTAAAAATCTGTTCTTTGACTTTGAACGTAGGAAAACTTATATATTTCAATATAAAACTACTGCAATTATCGTACCGCGAACAGCAATCCTTTAACATTGAAACTTCCAAAAATCATTCTCCGTTCCAAAAGTAGCCCTCGACTAAAGGTACGAATACGTTTTTAGGTCACGATCAGCGGCCGTTTCCTCGCAAACTCTCCCTCTCCCTATCCTCCTTCCGGCCGAAAGCGTGCAGCCGCGTTAAAATGTCCCATAAAAAAAGATTAGGCTCCGAATTTCGGAGCCCGGAGAGTCGGCGTGTCGTATATACATCCCGAGCGGAGCGCGGCGAAATCGCGCAAGAAAGAAAGGCGCGCGCGCGCGAGCATTACGTTCGCTCGCGCGGGAGAAAGAAAGAGCCGGAATCCGCGCGCGTAACAGCCTTGTCGGCGGTTATGCAAGTCATCTCGAGTGAGAGAGAGAGAGAGAGACGGCGGCGGCGGCGGTCAGCGAAAGCGATCCTATATATACTTGTTTTTGGAATGGCCTCCGGATATGTACGGGAACGCCTGCCGTGATAACGCCGTGGCGTGATTTTGAAATTTGGGGAAGGAACGGAAGACCGGGTTGAGCTGAAGTTTCGGCTTCGTTGACGGAGTTATTGGCTGGATTTTTGGACGACTGTCAAGAGGCTGTCGTGTGCTTTTAATCGAGTTTGATAATAGACATTCAGTTTTTATAGGCTTTAAAATTCTAACGTTTGAATGTTTTTTTTTAACGCATGTTTGAGAAAAGTTGCTAAAACGTAAATTCATTCTGACTTTTGTATGAAAACCACAAATGTCATCCAAAAAAACGTTTGTTTACTTTAAAAGTTGTGTTTCCTCGTCGAAGGAAAATTTAGTAGAATTGTAAGCTAATAAACGTCAAAATCCTAAAATTCCGTTGATAAAATTTTCTCCATACCTTATTCAATCTCGTAGCATTTAGCATTCGCCAAAATTACCCCGCTCAACGACAATTTTAAAAATAATTCACTTTAAATTGATACATTCCAAGCGCCGATAAATATTTAACTAATCCAAGCGCAAAAACAGCGCGAATGACGTCGACGCTGAACTCGCAAAATTTTAATTGTATTTACGTCTTTCAGCGGCAGTTCCTAAAAACAGCTGGTTTTTTTTTCTGTCCAAATTAAAAGAGACCCCAGCACCCGCCAAAGTAAAAGGTTATAATAAAGAAAAAGAAACTGCCAATCTCATTTGAATGTCGAGAGAGCAAGTTGGCGCCGTTGTCTCATTCCTGTTTCTCCTCCGCTGGGAAAACGAACCGCCGCCGCCTCTCTGCGTGCGACTTTTCGCGAGGAGCCGCGCGGTGTTTACCCTCGGCAAAATTGAAATTGACACAGAGTCCGAGTCGAGGAGGTTTTCTGGAAAGTACCGCCTCTTCCTCTTTCTTATTTTGCCTGTTTTATCCGGACTGCACGCGAGAATGATCTAAGCGCGATGTGAGCTTGGAAACTTTCTGGAAGCGTCGTAAAAGCTCTTGAAAGAGGAGGATTGCGAGCGAACGCGGTCTCGATTGAAACGAATTTAATCGAAATCTACACTTGATGGTGCGACAGGAAAGACTTTTGCGGCTTCATTTAAAGGATTCTTCGTTTCGGATTCGGCATTTTACAACTGGATTTAGGAGTGAGTAGTCTAATAAATTTTCTCGTAAACCACTTTCCAAATTCTGAAAAGCGTTTACGAGTCGATTACCATAATATCCCCAATAAAATTAAAATTGTGTCATCTCATTTACATTTTACTTTTCGAAAGTTTCAAAATTCTTTGCATTTTATTGTTTTGATCCGCACTTATACTAGTTGGCCATTTGAAACCTTTGAAAGAAATATTCCCTCCCGAACGGCGTCGAGATAATCATGAAAATCACAAAAAAAGACGTTGAAAACCTTGCTTCTCTCAGTCGATGGATACTTTTGTAGAGTGAAAACATTGGATAATCACCGTTGGCCAATCGTCAGGAAACTGTGACACAACGAAGTCGAGACTTGTCTCCGGGTGTACCGTACCGACAATGGAATCCTTCGCTCCGACGCCGAATCGAAGAAACCGAATTTTTCCGTGAACTTTCGGTAATGACGTTTCTAACTGATGGAAATACCGATCTCTGCACGGACGCCATGGAACGTGGAAACTTATCTGGGCAATTGCCTATGGATCTGGGAAGAAATAGCAGCACGTTTAATAGATTTAGGTTGAGATTAGGGCAAAATAGTCGGTCGTCCTTTGCGGATTAACCGGAAATTTGATACAACTTGCGTTCATCCCTTACAGGACTGTAATTTTAATTTAAAAGAGGTTTAAACAAAGTTGTTTATTGAATTCAATAATATTGTATATTGAATTGGATACTTTAGAAAATGAATGTTCGATAGCCACTAAAACGCTCAAATTTGGTGTATTTTATGGATTTATCAAAAACACATCTTCTGGAAATTAAAGTTTCAAAAAAAAAAAAAAAAAAGAAACAGGTTTTTTTACGATACGTAGTTGAGAATGTTTTCCTTAAATACTAAAACAACGGCGGGTCACTGCTCAGCATTGCGTCAATCCTACTGGTTATTTTGCATACTTACTTTTCGAACGACTATAAAAAACTATTCTCATAGGTATTCTTTCGCTATTAGATAAAGAAGGATCCGCTAATGGACCAAACTTCTTATTTTTCAATAATCGAACGGGGAACCAAAGAACAGAGTTTTAAAAAATGAATATTATGTACTGTTATCACTGTTTTAAGGTGTTTTCGATGCGCGTAAATCATTGTTATTTGTTGCGTAAGGGCTCCTTCGAAAAATGTAAAACGTCATGACGTGTGGCCACACTTAACATAACACCTTCGTATTGTACAATGTGTAAATTTGACATTGTTTTCGGTGCGACCGAATCTGATTTTTTCACTTAATGTATAGCGTATTCTCGTTCTCATCCGATAATTGTCTAGGCTTCACTTTTCGATTAATACGGCATTGTTTCTGCGTCAATGATCATAATCAGCGGAAATTGACAAAACACTTGGAGCTGTTTCGAAAGCATTTGCGTTACGCGAAAAAGGAGCTTCTTAATTCATATTATAAAAATAAATCATTGCAGAATCTCCGTCTGCGGCAATATTTTCCCTAACAATTAAAGCAACCTCGAGGCCTCATTGAGCCACCGTAAATTGTTCGAAATTTTCAAAGCTCTCGCCGGCCGACCTGAAAAATTTGAAATAGCCAAAAACTATCCGAACAACCTTCCTCCGCACAAAACACCAAGAAATTCACACCTCCGAACGGTCGAGAGAGACGAAGACGAGGCGCAATATACATTTGCAGGTGAAAAAAGCCGAGAAAAAGAAGCCGCGGCGATTTTCTCGACTTTGGGAATGAATATTTATGGGGCATGACCCTCGATAATCATTATTCCAAAATGTTCCGCCGAATAAATATTTAACTTGCGCGCGCGGGAGATTCACGGAGAGGCGGGCACGTACGACGAGAGATTTCGCGCGCGCACAACGGGCAGCCCGGGCTCTTAAAGTCGCGCGCGTCCCACATTTTTTTTTGTGCGACGCGCCGCCCCCTCTTTGAAAGAGGACAGCGACCCATTTTAGGCCTCATTGTGTCCAGAGTTTTTCAAGCGGACGAGGAGCCGGCCGAGGAGACGGAGGCGATTGCTGAAATGAGATCTGCTTGGAGGTAAATGTCTCTCCGCGACGCTGTTCGGTAATCCGTTTACGGTGGGGACGTTCGCAATGGTTTATAATATCTGTGATTATTTTTGAGTTTTAGAAGAATTTTAATTTGAGCGGCAATCGTTTGCATAATTTTTTTCTGTATGTTTTTTTTTTAATTTATGGGTTCGTTGACAATTGTTTTTTGCGATTAAAGTAACTTAGTCATTTATGAGATTGAAATTTATTTTGACAAAAATGCATAGGTTTGCGAACGCTAATTTATTTAGCGAAAAACTTGAGCTTAAAAAAACTAATTTGCACTCTAATCAAGCGAGGAACCATCAGACCAAATGGAATACGATCGTTATTGTTTTATAATGTTAAAAGTTTAAAATTCCGCGCATAGAAATAGTTGATGTAACTATTTAGCAGTAGCAAAAGTAATATCGATTGCGCGCAGCCAAATATTAAGCAGAGAAAGTCAATGAAATCGTGGTATGCGTGCAGGATAGCTTAAAGAACGGAGTAGTGAGTTTTCTCGGCGACCAAAGGCGATCTTTTCAATTAATTTTTTATACTGGAAACTGTTGAGTAGCGGCACTTGATTTTTTTTAAATGTTTATTAACAATTGTTAAAAAAAAATTTTTAAGTTTACTTACAGATGGGCAAGTAATTTGATAATCTGACCTCTTCGGGACTTGTTTTAGGTACAATCGAATAAAAATACGATGAAATGAATTTATTAATGATAAAAGTTCACTTGGATCATTTTATAAATTTAAAGTAAGACTTATAGTTTTGTAAAATGAATATTTTTACAAGAAGGGGTACATCTCTGTTAACTATGAAAGTAACTTTATGACACATGAAAATGTTACAGTTATAAGTAATAGTAACTTACACGAGGAGCCGTTAATTTCCCTCGTGAAACTTGTAGATTTAAAACCATACAGAAAATAAATCACTCAAAGCTCTTCGCCGTTAAATCCCGTAACAGATTTGACGTTTTTATAGGAAATTTCTAAATATCTGAGAAATTCCCAAGCTCTCCGACACATTTAAGCCGAGAGAATTTTCACCAATTTAGCTCCATATTTGGCGCGACAACTAAATACTTCACATACTTTTACATAACGCAAATTACTCGGTACACAAAATTGCATTAAAATACAATACATCATACATCGTACAACGCATATCCTAACGAAACCGCGTCGAGAACCGAATCGAGCGGAAAAAGAATTTTAAATCGAGGACGAAAAAACGAGCGGCCACTGCCCGACAATGCTAAGGTCTTTTCTCGACCCCGCTTAAAACGCCTTAAGTTCAACGGGAATCTCGCGCGGCGCGCGCAAACGTACCAGAAAAGAAAATCGGAATATGTGCGTATACGTACGTATAGGCTTGCGCGCGTGCGGACAAGGACGCCTTATGTAACGGTATAATGATATGCAGCTATGTCTCGACTGTATTAGAACTGATTATACCGCTTCTATTTCGAGCCTCGCTCTGTGCCTTTGGGGCTTTTGATGATCTGGTATTTTCGCGATGAGTTACTTATTTTATGAGGTCGCGGTGTATTGGCGTGGATGGTAATGATAGTGCGTAAATAATTACGTAATCTTGACGCGTTCGGTTGGAAATGGAAGGAAGGCTCGTAATATATTGTCGACGAAAACGATTGTTAAGGTAATTAATTGCCTTGTTAAAAATTGTCCGTCGATGATTGCCTGTCAATCGTTTTTTGATAAATGCTTTTATTTGTTAGTATTTATATAAAAGAAAAACCTTTCTAATTAATGTGTTTTTAAGATTTAATGCGCGCTGTTACGATTTATATATGAAAATTATAATTTGTATTTCAAGTGTGTAATTTAATATAAAGTAAATATAGTATATTGCATAAGTTTCTGCATTTATCAATATCAACGCATTAAATAAGAAAGCCCATTAAAAATTCCTTTTGTTAATTACTTAACCAACGCTGACGAAAGGATTTCACTGTATTAAATCAGAGCTCCCTTTAAAAAAAGGTCCCAATTTCAATAAATTTTGTATATCTCAAAAAAATAGCGACAAAAAGAAAAACAAATCTATCCCTTATTAGCTCTAAGTACAGACCGCCGCGGCGGCATGCAGCGAGCGACCAAGTGGAACAAGCCGAGTACGGCAAGACGGTCTTTCGGCCGCTTTAGGCCACGGGTCGCGCGCGCGCGGGCAACTTTTCCCATCCGCTACCGATCTCGAACGTTCCCGGCTTTTCGTCGCGGGCAGCGCTCGGTGCTGCTTCGGGAGAAAGGCCCGTCGTCGTCGTGCGCGCGCGCGCCGCGGGAAATACGAAAATCCGCGCGCTTGCATAATAATATAACACGGCGCCGCGGCCGAAAACTCGCGCGGCAGCTCGCGGAGGAAGGAAGCGCGCGCGACTCTCCGAACGTTAAAATCTCGTTGACACAGTTCATTAGGAGAGGCGGCGGTGGTCGCGTATCGCAATAATATGTGGGTACGCGAGCGCGCGCCTCCGAGCCTCGTCGACACTTTCACCCCGCGCGCCGACACTTTCACTATTGAAAATTAGCCTTGTCCGCGCGCGCACGCGTAACACTACTTAGTGCGCGGATCCGGGCCGCATCTTCCCGAGAAAGAGAAGCGAAGGTCGAGCGCGGGGTTTTTTTTTTCACCGATGGGATGACGACGGGGGAAATTGGGTTTGCGCAATTTTTGTTTAATAGTAGTACTTTTGTTTTTGGTTTAACGAGGAACTAACGAGGGGATCTATATTAATTGGGTTGGATTAAAATTCTTATTTCGGAAGTGCAGATTATTTTGAGATTTTTATTGTTATTAATTATTTATGGCAATGACTACATTTCGGAAGCACTTGACACTAGGCGTTATAAATTGTCATTTCAATATTAACAATGTCAATTAAGATGATTTAAACATCTTTAAATTGTCGAAATCAGCATTTGTCGACGAAAAGGCAATTTTTCAATAGATTTTAATGACTGGAAGCAACAATAAATTAATTTTCTTTATTATCCTACTGCGATAAGCAAAGAGAATTATTGTACAGTGTATACAATAAATCAATTACAAAGTACTACATTATGAGAAAACTTGACGATTAATTCAAAGCTCTTATATTCTAATTTAAATCAGTTATTTGATCTTTAAAAAATAGAGTACAATAAAAATTCGAGTACTAATGATTTAGCCGTTTAAAATTTATGTTAAAAGTTAATTTAATTTTGAATGTTATGTAGTTATAAGAGGCTCCATCTACGTGTTAAGTGAATTATTAAATCAAAACTGCACGAACAACTGCAATATCGACGCAGATTTCTGGCTTATCATGAGAAATCGGTAAATGTTCGATTTCTAACTTAACGACATCTTTCTTTAAATCGCTGATGTAATTATTCACGATTTCTTTCATAGATTTTATATCGGCTAAGTTATTTCATTTGTATTGATATTTAAATTTAAAAATGTCTTTAAAACCTGTTTTATAATATTAATCACTATTGTAATGAATTGACCAGGAGAGTCTCACTTGTTTATCGCGGATTTTGTTCAAACTTTGGGATATTAAAATATGAAAGACCCCGCGCGCTTTTTCAAGTCATGACTTCTTTTAGCTAAAAGCTAAGAAAAATCGATCTTTGTTCAGTCATGATAACTTTTCAACTATTAATTGTAAAGTATTTTAACTCCCGGCAATTGAAAGGTGAGGTCAAATCCTATCGATTAAAAAAAAAGACATCCAAAAATGTTCATT
>UCOL01001103.1:0-42749 GCA_900474335.1 Ormyrus nitidulus
AGTTTAGTAAAAATCTCTTTTTTTCTTCTCATATCTCAAGTTACGATACAGAATAGTAATTTTTACTCCTTTTTTTCTCTCAGTGTACAATTTCACGAATCGCTAATAATTCAGTACCGTAGAATTTTTACCTTACTTTACACTTTGTACTAACTTTCGAATCTCTGACAATTCATAAAGCTATTCTTTTCCCTGGTAGAAATTTTTAGTATTAGACTGACCAAATAAAAAAAGCAATTTCACTTAAATGTACAAATATTGAAACGAATTTCAATAAACTAACTTAAAGCGAGCATGAAGTTTTCCGCAAATTTGGCTAAAGAAATACCAAATATTTTTTAAAATAAAATGCTAAAATTGTTTATGTATGCCCTCAAATTAATATACAGCAAAGTAAAAATCAAACTCCTTACTATAGAATCAGACTTCTATTTGTCTCATTAAAATAATGAAATTTAAGGCAATATTAGTAAACAAAAACCATAGCTATAATATTAGTAAACAAAATGTTTTGACTCATTATTTTCAACGCTTAAGATTATTAAATCCTAATCCGACGTAAAAGTTATATTACAGTCTGAGTACTACTTTTAACGTGAACAGTTGACTGGTTTAGTGATTATTTAAAAAAATTTAAACCTAAAATATTTTTCAATAAACAACAAACTTTCAGGAAGTATTTAGAATTCTATTTCATAATGCACAATAGTCCAGAGCGCTGACATTAAAAAGTACATCACACAGTTACAGGCCTCAATCTTGATTGAAATTAATTCCCTTACTTAATTTTTGCAGAAAATCGACACGTGGCTCAGAAAGCTTGCCTACTAAAAAATATGGACAATCAGAAAACATTTCTTTGCTTTGTCTGCGGCGAGAGCTTCTCTACTAAAAATGAAGTGTGCAATCACATAGGGCAAGCGCACGAAGACAAATGTCTTTGCTTCGTCTGCGGCGAGAGCTTCCCTACTCATTATGAAGTGGGCGATCACATTCAGCAGGCACACGATGACAAATTTGTTTGCGACGTATGCGGAGCAAGGTTTAGGAGAGAAGATTGGTTGCTTCGTCACAAGCAGGAACATTACGAAGAAAGAAAATTTGTTTGGGACGTATGCGATGCGAGCTACCGAAGAAAAGAATGGCTGCTCAGGCACAGGGAATATCTTCACACAGGAATTAAGTTTTTACTGTCATTAAGTAACCCCACGTGAAAAAATTTTGTACAGCTTGAATACAAGTTATATACAAGGGCTATATTAAAAAATTATTCTACATAATATTGATACAAATTATATAAAATTAATTTTTCTTGGATTATTGTACAGAATTTAAATACAAATTTACAAATTCATGTTAATAGTTTGTATTGTAGGAGGCTGGAGGAAGCCAGGCGTTTCGTCTCAAGAGTCAGGACTGTCCACCAGACTCGTCGTCGAACGCGGATACCTATATCCCTGAGCCTCGACTGGTCTGCTAGCGAGCGCGACAAATCCGCTCTGCACCACCTAGCGACCAGTTGGGCGGGCACCCAAAATCGCCTTGGGGACCAAGGCCTTCCTTTTTGTACATAATTTGTATCAATTTATGTAGAATCATTTTTTAATACAGCCGTTATATACAACTTTTATTCAAGTTGAACAAATTTTTTTTCACGTGGGAATCAATTTTTTACCTACATTTTTGACCTTCAGTTTTTATTTCATATCACTGGTTGAATAAAAAATGCATTTACGTGTACAAAAACCTCTAATTAAATAACTCGATAAGCAAATAACAATGGTTTCCACCAAGGTTTACAATCACGCCATAAACAGTTGCTTGATTACCACGAACATTCACCGCATTTGAAATAACACCTAAGAGATTACTAAAACAAACAGTCATCCGGGAGAAAAAGCCCCCTCGAAATTAACATAAGGAACGGCGCAATCCAGCTCGGAAAAAAAAGAAAGAGCCCCGCGAATATCAATCGCAGCCCGCCGTGTCGCTTCGTACGCGTCGCGCATACTCTCGCCTCGTCTCCCGACTTCCTCCTTCGCTCGGCAGCGGCGGCGGCGGCGGCGGCGCACGCGAGACAGGCTACTAATGAGGCCAAAACCATCGCGCTCCGTAACGACCGTTCTAAAAACGTAATCGATTGTGATTTAGGGGGACGGCAATGGAGCGGCAGAGACAGAGAAGGATTCCGCGGCCGGCATTGCTGATATACCCGCGGGATTTTTTGCCTCCCCCTTCCCCTCCCCTTGATAAGTAGCTTCGACTGTTGTTGTTCGCTTGCTTCTGTTGCTGCGCTTTTTGTCGAGTGCCCGGTTGGATTTACAGGTGATTTATGCGATTTCCGCGGCTGGACTCTCAGATGTGTTAATGCTGATTGTTTATTTGGGTTGCTTAGTTCTTTTTGTGGTTTAAAAAATGAGGATCGAGATGTACACATAATTGTGCTGCTGCCCTGGTAGAAACGTTAAACAGTTTTTAGACAATTCTTAGCTTGTTTTGCAGTTGAAAACGACAAATTGCTATTATTTTTTCTCATTATTAAATTGTTTTTATTTAATTGAGACATCAATTTTAGCTAAAAAGCGCTCCATTTTTAAATACGCGTTAAAACCAGCCCAACTGGTTTATTTTCTACCAGGGTATCGATGCTTGTGAATTATTTCCGCTCATAGATTTAAAATGTTGTATGAATATTTGATTTTTTTATTGAATTCCGATATAGTTCACAAAAAAGGCAGACCACCATTAACCATTAATAATGCTTAAGCATTAATTGCTGACTATAAATACTGAAATTAGAATTCATACACGTGTATACTAAATGTTCAAATGAAAACGCACGAAAATTCATGTCCGGTTCGCTCGCGAATTTCGAAAATCCATAATGTAAATTTTTACAATACAGCATAATTATTCATTCTTTATCGCGCTCATTTCATTTCCAAAGGATATACCGTACCATTCATAGGAAATTTATCATCTCGAGCGCGAGAGCGCGTATCGCAGTACTTGTGCATCGATTCGACAGTAAAACAAACCAGCATTAATAATTTTCCAATTTCACACTCGGCGTAACGACAGAAATAAAATCCCAAGAAGCCAATCTTCACTCTCATTTTTACTCGGGCGCCCTTCGCATTACCGCACGTTGACTTTTCATTAAAACAATAGGGTATAAAAAGGTAGGCGCGTGCATTTACGAGAGAGAGAGAGAGAGAGAAAGCTCTTACTCAAACGGCACGCCGTTCGATCCGGAGGCACCGCGCCGGCAACATTCCAGCCAGCTATACGCAGAGTGCAGAAGAGGAGAGGAAAAAGCTCGCTACAGCTTTTTCCGCTGGCAAAATTACTTTTCGCTCCGTAGCACACAAATGCAGGCGTAAAGAGGAGAATTCGCGCGCCGGGTATTGTTTCCGGCGTTGCATGCATATAAAAGGCTAATTCGATTCAATTCTCTCGCTCTCTTTCGCGAGAGGGAGAAAGAGAGAGAGCCGGAGAGAAAGTGACTGTCGTGTACGCGCACGTGACGCGCTTAGGCCAAGATTATCGTCGAGGCGCTGAACTGACCGACGTTTCCCAGCCGAGTCAAAAGGCAGCTCTGTCTTTCTCTCTGTTTCTCTACATCGAACATGAAGAATTCCTTCTCCGGACGAGTGTAAATTTGAAATTCCATTATGTTACTCTCGCCCGAAGGGAGGGAAAAGAAGCTTTATATTCCGCCGCGCCGAGAAAATCGAAATCCGGGAAATGGGATACGGAGTTGATGGCGTAAGGATGCATATATAGAGGGCACGTGCGACTACCTTTTTTCTTCCTTTGTTTCTCCGACGGATGATTGGCGTCTCGATGCCGTATTGACGGGTGTGAATACACGTGAAATGGGCGCTGAATTTATATGGGTCGTCTTTTCCGAGTTAACTTAATGCGCGGAATTTTCAATGGACCTCGTTAACAATTAAAAGCCTTGATATGATTGACGGTTTCTGGAGAACAATTCGTGGATGACATGAAAATTTATAGTTCGACAATGTACCTCGCATTTATTAATCGAATAATTGATGCGCTAATTGTTTTATTCATTTAATTAATTTTTTACGACAATTCTCATTATACTCATTGGCTGCGAAACATATATAATTAAATTTATCTTGCAATATTAAACGGAGAAGCAGTAATAATTTAAATTTACAGGAAGGCGATTAAGGAATGTCATGTTGGATGTATTTTACAACGGACGATATATTTAAGCCCATCCCATGTTGGCTCTGAAAATGTAACTTTCTGAATATGACTTTCATATGTAGGTCAACTGTGAAGGTACACAGTACGAAAACTACGTAAAAGATTGTTTTCAACGTTCAAATTCAAATTGACAAAGAAAACCTAGTTCTCCAAGGTAATATCGAAGTCCGGGATTGGAAAAAATCTACAGAAATTATTTTTCTTCGCGAAGAAAGTTAAAGAACACATTTAAAGTTAGTAAAGTAATATGGTGGTAAAGTTGCATGTTTCTAAGTAGATACACACTGACTATCGTTGACACGAATCGGTCCACACTGTCCGTATGATTCAAATATATTTTTTAGCTATAGTCAAATATTATTAATTCCAGATAATTGCTTCAGCAAGCCTTTTACAAACCGTTAAAAAGACTTTTAAAAAAAACTGAAGGCACATTAAGCTTCCTCGCGCTTCTTCCAACTCGAAAATCCAAGCAGCAAGTCAGCGTTAAAAAAATATTTAATGAAAGTCAAAAACCCATCCGCTTTAAAAGGCACGGCCAACGAGAGAGAAGCTCCTCCTGTCGGACGAATCTCGACAAAGAAACTCCTGCAAAGCGTCTTAGCACTCGTTACTCCGTCCCGCAGTCGGCGGCAGCCGGACACAAAACGGGGGAATTGGATTACCCCGAGCAGTGACAAATTAGAATAACTATTAAACTTTCTCTCCCGCGGACCCTCTTCTTCTCCTCGCGCGTTTAAACAGGGTCAGCGGGCGCAATTAAAATTAGCCGGGAGACGGCTTGCGGAGAGGCCGACGCGCCGAGGAAATTAACGCTCGCGACTGTCAAAGAAATATCGCTCACGCATCTGTTATTAAAGGAGCGAAGTTTCCCTGCCTGTTTCGCGTTTAGGAAGCGCGACGCGAGGAGATCGTGGATAACGGCGTACGAAAGTTAAAGCGTGACGGTCTGTAACGTACTTTCTTTTGTAAATCGTTAGAATTAATAATAACGCTTTTTTTTTAAAATACCGCAGTATTACTTTTTTTTTTAAAATATATTATTAAAACGTACGAATAAACGCGATAAATTAATGACTTTAAAGAAAATTGCGCTCTTTGAATGTATAAGAATGGGTATTTGTACAGTGATGTATCTTCGTAAACAAATAGCAAATTAAGTTGTTTGCTAAATTAAAAAAAACTACAAATAATTGGTTTCATTCTTTCAAACAAAGTAACGTTTTTGCGTGTATCTTTGACAATTACAATTAAAATTATTGATCCAGTCCCTTTGCGGCAATCAACGGAGAAAATGAACAAATACTCGAAAATAATTCAGCGAAGACCATCGAAAATTCCATTTTTACGCCACTATCGGTTCTTAGTAATTATTTCATCCAAATTCCATCGTACTTCCAAAGTCGGCGATCTTTCTAAGCCCTCCGACAGCTTTTTGCCCCGAAGGCCTTGATTATAATTCATTCGTCTCCTTTATATCTCTTCGTTTCTCTGTAAAAAAGAGAAAGATAGAGCCGCAAGAACGATAGAAAAGTTAAATACAAGACTCGATTAAGTGAATTTCATTATTCATTTTCTTATTTCCAGCCGTCAGGGCTTCTCCCGCGTTTTCCTTTCATCGCCTCCGTCTTTCATCGCCTCGTTGTATCGCGAGATTCGAAAACTTTTATAGATTTTCGAAAAACCGACCGAAGGCCTGGAATTGAATGATTATTCGTTAAAGGTTGGTAAAGCTGAAAGTGGGCTTAAAGTTATACGCCAATCGATAGCTGTCGCAAATAAAGATGAATTGTGGCGGCGATGAATAATAATAATTTTCTCATTGAAATCGCGTAATCCATTTGCTGAATTGAAATGAAATCTTTTCTGCCGCGCAAATCAGACATGGAACCTTTTATTTGCTTAGAATCCATCGGTGAATGCCGTCTGGAGACAAACTTTGGAGAGTTTTGTACATATTGGGTTTTGTTGCGAAGAATTTGAAAAGCGCGCGAAACAGTTAAAATAAATTACTAATGGAAACCACAGCAATGCTTTCAGTTCGTTAACACTTCTATAATAAACTGCAGTGTGACATTATTAACTCTTCCCGATGTATCAATTCAACTGGAAAAATCTTGTACATCCATATTATACAATTTTTAATATATACATTAAAAGTAATCGTTAGCAGTTTTTTGCCAACTCAAAATCAACAGTGATCAACGATAAATAATAAACAAAACGTAAAAGGTACCCAAATAAACTGGGTTAACCAAGCGTCATTGGCCTAATCCAGCACTTACATATAGACACGAATCGCGTCATTCAGCTGTTGGAATGCAAGACAAAACGTCCGCGTTCACGTACAACAATCCAATTCAGCGGCGCGACGTTAACCAGAATCCCGATCGGTCCGCGGGATGAAAAATTCAGCCCCGGTATATATACGCGAAATCGAAACACGCGGCTCTCTCTCTCTCTCTCTCTCTCTCTCTCTCTCTCTCTCTCTCTCTCTCTCTCTCTCTCTCTCAATTCTATTATTTACCGTCTCGCGGGGGTGACTGACCTTGTCACGTTGCGCAGCCGGTTGGAATCAATAACCTCCCTCTCGCATCGACACCGAGCCTCTCTCCCTCTCTCTTTCTACCTATGTATTTGAATTTGTATACGAGCGTAAACGAACGGCTCCATCGAAAGGATTGTCAATGAAATTTCCAGCTCGAGATTTCCGAGTTGCTAGCCGGCATTGTGTGCGTCTGACTGGCCGAGGCGTCTACCGACGGAGAGGCAACGGCGTCTTTCAGGCCTTGTTTCTTTTCAAGTACCGATGCGAATGTTCAATTGATAACGGGTGGGCTCTCGGTTTAATTGAAATTCCTTTATCTTGCGGCTCAATACGCATTGTCGCCGAGAAAAAAAAGTCGACGTCTTTTCAATGCGTCAAGTTCGGCAAGGAGGCTTTTCAATGGCTCCAACTTGGGTAAACGGAGAATTATTGGCTTTTGTTTGAGTCGGTTGACAGGGATGAGAGAATCTTTCGCGGCCTTTGTTGGAAATATGATTTGCTGAATATGCGACGTTTATTTAATCCGTTTACGATAAAGAAAATAATACCGATCAATTAGCCTTGTTCGGAAAATGCTTATTCAATATTCAAATAATACTTGACAATGCATTAATTAATTACAGAAATGCTAAGAAGAATTTATCTGTTAATATCGCTTAATCAATCATTATCCGTCCGAATAAACTAATATAAATCCATATAGATTATGCTAACAAATCACATGTATCAATAATTTTCAGAAAACATTGAAAAGAGATTGAAGAGTTTGATTAAAAGTTTTAATAACAAAATGACTATATATATCAAACTGCCAATCATTTATCCCCTCAATCTTAGTTGGAGAAAAACATTCTAAAATCGGCACCATCATTCGGGATCACCAAGCACTCCGGACGGACACTTTGAAATCCGTTCTCCTCCAGGCAAATTGATTCAAATTTCATCGGCGGAGCTTTCCGAGCTTTCGGCGAATCATCGAAGAGCCCATCAAGCCGCACTCGAACTTGACTACTGTCGCGGCCGCGCGTTTCCCGACTCTCCAGATTGATAGTTTGTTGGCGCAGGAAGGAGGGACTGGCGGCAAGAAGCGCCGTATTATTCCGTATCAACCTTTGTGCAACAACTGCTAAACGGTTTTCTCAGCGTGGTCCCGATTATCCCCCCGGCTGGCCGGGCCGAATTTCCACGAGATATTTCGAATATTACTCGAGTTTACCGAGCAATAACGAAGTTTCGGTCCGAGCCAAAGCAAGCACGCGGCTGAGTTTAGCCGAGTTGTAGTGGCTCGAGGATCGCATTCGATGGACGTCAAGCTGCGAGGCTAACGATGATTTTCGCTTTTTGCCAAGATGATGCCGCAGCGTGAAGTTGCTTGACGTTTGCTTATTATTTCGTATGAATTGTTTTGGAGGAAGTTTGAAGGTAGCGCAGAAAGTATTGGCTCAAGTGATATTAGGTTACGAGAAATTTCACTAGAAGTTTGCTTCAGATTAATTATTAATAATTAACCGCAAATGAAGTTGTTGAATTTCAAAATAACAAAGTTTATAGTTATATGTACATCAATAATTACAACTATTAATATAATTCATTTTAACTTTCTAAATTTTCTTTTTATTCCATATTAAATCCGAAAGCTAGAAACATAGCTAGAAATAGTGAATATTCTCCCGAATCGTCCGCCGAAAGAAAAATCCCGCCTCGACTCCCTCCCCTCGATTTTCTCGATTTCGAATGCACCAAACTCCTCGTTCGCACCCCGCCATCCCCTCCAGAGTCCTCCCCGTGTCGCGCTCTTATAAATCCTTTCTTCCTCGGTCCGCCTCTTTTAAGCGAGCCGCGCTTATCTCTCGGCCTGAACCTTTAACCTGCTTTGCCTCCCTTATCTCCTTTGTGGCCGAGCGCGACGCCGACGCCGCCGGGAGACGGAGCGGCCCTCTGCCTTGCGACGAATCTTTTTAATATTTCTCCTCCTCTCGCGCGGGGCTAATTTTTTCGGCTTTGTCGCTTTTTCATTCCCCGGCCTATTTCTCTCTGTCACACTCCGTCAGCGGGAGATAGTCAGGTTCTGAACGCTGGCTTACCGACCTGTAAGCTCATAACAAATGCTTTTCGCCGCGCGTTCGCTTTATCTTCCTCTCTCTCTCTCTCTCTCTCTTTCTCTGTCTCTTTCTCCCCTCTTGTTACACCTTACTTAAATAGTGAGAAGAGACTTTTCTTTCTGGAGAGTAGGAAAGCAATCGTTTTTGTCCGCTTTCTTGCGAACTTTCTTCGTCGCGAGATATCTTTTGTAAATTCGAGGCTCGTTATTGAGGATATTTTTTGCCAGTTGTTCTCTTCAATTTTAAATTCTTCTCTGCGAGGATCGTTGTATTCACGAGGCGACTACTTTTTTCTTCTTCAATTACACTCGAAACACGTTAAATTTATCTAAAGGTTACATATTTTTCTGGCTTTTCTTAAAGATTTTATTAAACTAAGAAAAGTATTGTGACTATAAATTTTCTAATTCTTGCAAGGAACAGCTCTTCCAAGGCAAGCTTACACCATTTCAGTTTATTTGCTTACCCGGTTAACTCTTGGAATCATGTTGCAACTGAAAGAGAATGCTAAATTCCACTACAATGAAACAATAGATTTAGTTAAATAAAATACTCTTATGTACATTTAAAACAGATTCTCTAAATAAGTAAATTGTAACAATAAATCTAATGCTTAAAAATAAAACAATTATTTTAAATAAATCGCATTAAATATCTTTACTAAACTAAGGAAATATAACATTCCCTAGAATCCCAAATAAGAAATTTAATTTACATTCCCACTGCCTTGATCCACTATGCAAAGAAATCTCGCAGAAGTTATTCAAACTTTCCAGAAAAACTCATCTCGCCCCTTTCCGTTTACTCACAAGGCAAAACTCCGCTGAAGCCTAAAAAACCTCATCACTTAGAAAAAAAAAAGAAAAAAAAAAAAAGAAAAGCAACGAGACGCGGCACACAGCGCTCTCAAAAAAGCACCCTCGTGCATCGAGCTGAAAATCGATTGGAAGCACGACGAGGAATAATCCGCGTCGTCAAAGTCCGCGCGGGGAAAAAAAAGAGAGCGTCTGGCGCCGGAGAGTAGATGCAGGTAACCCACATATCGACTAGCTGCTGCCGCTGCTGCTGCTGCGATGTCAGTGAGACGTAACTACCGCCTACATCCATCCCAGCCGAGTATAATCCAGCCATTAGCGGCTCCGTAGCCAGGAATTATTTCCGGCTCTAGCTTTTGGAAAAGGCGCGCCTGCACGAAGGAATTGTTAATGAACGGGGCTTCGAAGGAGATTCTATTTTAAAGCCGAGCACTAGGAGAGGAGACGGTGGACGAGGACTTGGATTATTAAGTAGATAGGTGACTTTTTTGCTCGGTTATAATGAGGGAAGGTTCGATTTCAGGCTGGAAATAGAGGGAATTGATGCTTGACTAATTTGCCTATTATTAACTGGTATTAAATGTTCATTTACTCTCAATCAAGTGTCGGACAGATGTTTTAATCGTTTAATTTATAAGCCGGTTATTTTATCTCGAAAGTATCGAAAATTGATCTCCAAAAATAACTAAGCTTAATTCTGTTGAAGATAAACTGTAATTTCTCTTAGCGCTTTAACATATAGATTGAAAGAAGGAAAAGTTATTATGACGTATTTTTAACTTTGCAGTTGCACGTCTCTCTACTTTATTTTACCTTTATATTGCCTAAATAGACTTTAAATAGACATTAAATAAACTGAAGGTAAGCTGTGATAACTGCAATCTTCAGCATGCACAAATGTAATCAAGATGAAAGAGAGAAGTTTCAATTTGCCATTTTCACTACTTTTCCTTTATCCTATGCACTATCCACTTTCTTTCTCTCTTCTCACATCCGACAATCCTTTTTACTTCTAGCTTCTTTTCACGGCACTATTTGTACTGCTCTTGTAAATCCTTTTCGTGTTTTCACTCTCCTTTTCCTTTGAATGGAACCTACCTTTATCTCCTTGAATCCTCGTAACCGCTTTTGCATTTCTTATCTCTTTTGCAACACCACTATAATTTTTGCGGGGTAATGCATTTTGAAATTTCATGAATTTTAAATTCGAGAATAGAATTTTTTTTATAACGCACGATGGACAGAAAACAATTTGAATAGCAGATGTGAGGAGAATCCAATTTTTATGTATATATATATATTTTTTTATATTTCTGTACAAAAGTATTTTCAAGTTGAAACGAGATATCAATCAAAAAGTAAAAATAATTTCGGTTTTCTAAGAAATATTTTAAGTTGCTTCAACGCGGCAAAGTGGTTTTCTGTGATCGGAAAGTTGTAAACTCAATACCGTCCACGCTTGACATCTGCCTATAACTTTCAAACTATTTTGAAACAATTCCAGCGTGAAATTCTTTTTTCGGCTTTAGTAAATATAATATTCAAGAATATCGATTTATTTTTGTTCGAAACTTTTCCCATTGTTTCACCGGATAAAACGAGTCTCCAAAAATACTGTATAAATATAGGTGTCTGAACAAGTCCTTTTAAAGAAGGTTAACTTATATTTATTTATTATTACTATCAAAGCCAATTAGGTAGGTAGCACTTTGAATTGCGACAATATTAATAACTTTCTCAAACGCGAATCTGTAAAAATGCTCTCTGATAAGGGCGCGTATGCAGGTAACAGCTTGTAGCCATCGTAATCTCTTACAAAAGTAGTTAACGCTATCATAATTATAAGCACCAAACTTTCGAGCAGGCAGCGTCCTTGTAACCAGCATGAAATTTTGATTGCTTAATTAATAAACTTGCGCAGCAACCGTAATCAGCACCCAATTCATAAATGATTCCTCCCCGCTTCTTCTATCAAAAGTCACCTTCAGCAAAACAGCTCAACTACCCTAACCATTATTGTCCATCGCGCGGAGACGCAAGGCAAATATTTACAACTTCCGAAGAGAGAGAGAGAGAGGGAGTATAATCACCCAGCCTCGCCTCGTTAAAGCCTCTTGAAAAAACGCGAACGAAAATAGTCCCGCATCCCCGGTGAAAATTAAAAGCTCGTAAAAGCCGGAGCGGCAAAACTGTCCCAAATAACACACCGCGCAGCTCGCGAGAGAAAAAAAAAATAGAGAGAACACGCGGGAGGGGAAAAAAAAGCCAGCGATCGGTGCTCATTGGCGCCGCGACGGCGTCGGCACACTTGGGAATCGGTGTTGCCACTAAACTATGCATGAGCTCGGCTTTTCTCTATCTCCCTAGATTATGCCCGCGGCTTGTTGCACTTTCGGACCTCCGCTGACTGTGTTTATCGAGCGGCGGATCTGTTTTCGTTCGCTGAAATTTTTCGGGAAAACGCCGAGGGAAGCTCTTTTTTTTACGGATAACGCGAATTATGCGCGATGGTCGTTGCGAAAAGCACTTTGAGAGGATAAAGCTGGGTTAATTCGAGTTCGAAAACAAATATTGCCTCGTGCGCAGTGCGTCGCCGCATTAGCGCGCGATTGCAGCGTAATTGCGTTTGAAAGTGTCGCTTCTACTGCAGTCCGATTCGCGGGTGGAAAAATTCACGGAGGGATGACTGCGCACTGTTTAACGTAAATAATCGATACACGTGGGCTGTAAGTGGGATATAATAAGTGGCAAGCTTGTTTTTCTTGTTATTCTTGTTGACAATTTGGAGTGTCTCGGAAGCAGAACTATGTCGCGTATTGTACAGCCAGGTGTTAATGACCCTTTGACTTTATCGGCGATAAACTAGAGTTGATTAATTATAGCTTGTACTGGATTATGTAAACCTTCACGTGCAGAGCGTGATGCGTGTAAAATCGATAAAATTTTACGAGAAATTATTTTTTTTTTTTATTTAAAATTGACTTTAGCTGAATTAAATTTTAAAATCGGGATCTTTTATCGAAACAATTTGATTTCAAAGTTATATCAGTGTTGCTATTTTCAACCTTAAATCTTGTCTCTAAAAAATTATATTTTAAATGCAAAGTTGATACTAAAGTATACTTATTTTATATTTCGATATTGCAGTTTGTAAGAGAGTCTATTTCATTAGTATTTTAGATAAAATTCGCCACTTGATCTGGCAACAAAGAAAACAGCAAATAACTTCGACCCAGGTATATTTTACAGCTGCAAAAACAGTTTTCAAACTTTCCCTCTCCTCTGAATAAAGCGTTCTTTTTTGCAATTCCCTCTGCCCGAACCAAAATCAGCTTCAGAACTATTTATTCGATCGACAATGATAACGGCATTAGAAAATCCTACAAAGAGCGCAACGTCATGTCTTCCTTTTCTCTCGGCTTTTTTTCTGTGAGAAAAGATTCGCGCGTTGAATTGTTGTGCGAGCGCAGAAAATTTATCTGAAGAAAAAGGCAAAAAAGAGAGGGAAGACATCAACGACGAAAGTTTGCCTTCTTCTGACTTGCAGAGATATAGAAAGAAGGAGAGGAAAGTTGAAGGAGAGAAACTTGCAAATTTCTCATCATCTCAAACTTACTTTCTTTCGACGAAGAAACGGATTCTCCTTTGTGCGATTTCTTTCCATTTTTCCCTTCGCTCTTTTTCGTAATTACAAACACTCCGTTATCTTTGGAGAAGTTCGATGTGATCGAGACCGGCGACTGCGGAAATTTTCAATCGAATTTGCAATTCCAAAATGGATTACAAGGAAGTTTCGCACGATTACTCGATAAGTTATTTAAAGCTCACACGGTTCAATTTGGAGGAGGGAAAGATGATATACGAATTAAGCTCTTTACTTCCAAGTTTTTCTTATAATCAAACTTTCGGGCTTTATTCTTGATGGAATTTTTTTTTTTTCGTTTTCAAATGAGAAATAACGTTCCTTGATATCCAAGTGTACTTTCCATGCAAAACTTCTTGGCACGTGAAAATATTTCGTTGAAAAATCATGCATTAGTAATGAAATATGCATAATTACTTTAAAAACTTTAATTAAGTAATCCCTTTATTAAATTATTAATTTACTTTATAATTATTATGCATAATTTTAAAAGTATTATTTTTGTTTTTCAGGTAAGATTCATTACAGACGTTTGAAATCGCAAGTTTGTAAGTTAATAAAACTCTGATTTAAACCGTAAAACATTTTTGACAAATCGAGACAAAAACTGCTATTAACAGACACGCAAATTAATATACTTTGACAGTGAATAAATGGAAAGGAAATTTTTTCTTGCACGCCTAAAAGCTGGTAGTTCCAAGTAAAAACAAAGTGGCCAACGTGTTTAGAGTCTTACTATACACTAACGCTATTAGTTTTACGCTGCTAATTGCGGTAGCATGGAACGAAGGTGACGTAAAGTACAGGTATAGAAAACGGACTATAGTATGAAAAAGTACTTCAGAAAAATATCTTCTCAATAGTTATTAAGTAATTAAGAGTATAAATCGTTACTTCACGTCTTATTTCTAAAACACTTAACACCACTATTTTTGAGTTAAAATTTCCTTTTTTCACTTTTATTTACTATTTAATCCGTTTTTATCTCTTCAATTGCTCATTTCAAATACCAAATTTTCTTACCTCACCTTTAACTTATCAACATGCTATACAAGTCCAGGAAACAAACGAAATATCTTCACTCAATCAAGCCCGATATAAACTACCGGAAAGCTTCGACGACACAATATCCAATTAATAGAAGACACAGAACGGAAGTCGAGCAGCGCTCGACTCGACTCAACGCGCGCTAAGTTACATATTTCAACGCGCCGCGGGTACCGAGCACACGTGAGCTGCGTCATAAAGATTACGCGTGCATTATTAACCGCGCAGCTTGTACCGAGCGAACGCATACGAATCATTCCGCGTCAACTTGGATTTAGCTCCTGCACGCGCGAGATGCATGAAATTTCGCTTCGAAACGGGACAGCCGAAGAAGCGAAAGACCCTTTTTAAATCTGAGTTTAAAAGTCCGGATTATTAAAATCAAAGCTGGCGAAGCCCGCTCCGAAAATTCATAACCCCGTCATCAATCAGTGCGAAATTTTTCTCGCAAATCCCGCTCCGAGGTGACGCGCTGCCTGCGCCCCTCCGGCAAAGTGAATTTTCGACGGAAACTCGGGGGAGTACGACGCGGCGTTAAGGGCTTAACAAGGTCGGCGCGTCGATAACGATCAGATGGTCCGGCTTCTCGTCGACGCATCTCCTCCTGGTCTCAGTCGTCGCTTCCGATACACACACAAACACACACACACACACCCCGGAGCTCGTTAACTTTTAATGTAGAAGCCGTGTCAAGCGAAATCTGTTTAGAATAGTTTACGGCGCCGAGAAGAGAGAGGGAGAGAGAAAGTTTCGCGAGGCGACAGCCGACGATGTAACGTCGTCGCGTGCCCGAAGATAATTGAGTTTCTCGGCTGCGTCCCGGAACGATCGCATTCGATAAAACTTTTTCGCCGTCGCGCCGCTAGATTTTCTCGGATTTCAGGGGGAGAAAAAGAAGTGCCCGCGCCGGGAATGCAAATGCAGCCGGCGGAACGAAGCCGGCCGGCGTTGATGACCGAAATAAATTTGTTTGTTCTTTGCGCGCCGTTTCTTCCGCTGCGTCGAGCCGCGAGGTTATTAGCTGAGAAGTGGATGAATTATGCAGTGAACTTGTATCTTTCCGAGCCTGCGAATTAGAGCTTCTGGCAAAAAAACTTGTCGACGTTTCTTTTTCAATTTTTTTCAATCGTCACTCTTCGTCGGATTTGAAATTTCATTCGGCTCTTCTGGCGTTTCAATTTATTATTTGATATTTTTGACATAAAGTTAAACAGATGTGCTTGTCCGCAAAAGATGAGTACTAAAAATTGTATACTTCCTTATTCATTTGCTCTAAAGGTATATGTGAAACAAAATTTAATAATTCGTAAAACTGGAATTTTTAACAGCATTGCAAAGCAAGTTCGTTAATTTTAATTACAATATTACAAACAAAAATTAAATTAAATTCGCAGTTGTAAGGTAACTTTAAGCGTGAGCGAGCCTGATAGACTCGTTCTGTTTTTTAATATGTATGTAGGTTTATGTGTATTCCAGACCGGCGAACAGGAAATTTATTTTCCTCTGCTGGATTACGTTTTGTAATTTAAATGTGGTATTTTACTCTGTTTAAATAAATAAATAATTAATATCACTAATAACAATAATTCGGCTATTGATACCAATAAAGATACCAATATAATTCGACACCGAAAAAGCTGTAATCCCAGCACTGCATCTCGATTCATTTTCGCCAAGAAGAAGAATAATTATGCTTTTTGCACGCATTAAATGCACTATAATTGCTTGTACGCGTACCTTCATACCTGGCTGCATTTCTGCCCTTCTCTCTGTCTCCCTCCCTCCTGCGGATATGTATGTTTTGGATGGAGAGATTGCGGCCGCTTGAGTGCCAGTCTAATTACCGTTGCCTTTCGAATATTATATTACTGCACTTTGCCCGTGCCGCGGCACAGCACGCCCGTCCATCCACTTACGCTTGTCCGCGCTCGTTTCGCTTGACGCGCAAAGTAAATTTGACCAGCGATTATTAAAGGGCCTGGAGAACATCTATTTCTTATCGAGATTTTCGATTCGGGGACAGATTTTTTTTCACTATTGTTGTAACATCTTAGAAAAATCTGATTTATAAAAATTTTATAAAAAATGCTTGTGGATAAAGGAGTGTAGGTTAATGTGGCGTGGGTTGGGAGATTGACTAATAACAATTTTGATAAATCTAGCTTTAAGAAATTAAGTTTGGTATTACTGCAATCAGAATCTAAAAAATATTAAACTCAAGTAAATATTCAAATTCCTGCATTACTCCACCAATGCCCAAACCCAGACTAGGAAAAGTCTCAGCTGAAATGATCACTCTTGACCCACTTTTCCGAAAATTACAATCTCTCATCCCACTCACAATCAATTCGCATCTCTTCAAGATATTCGGCGACTCGAGATCCCGCTTTAATGAGCCGCATCGTGCTTTTATAAGAACGCACTCGCCACTCGGAAAACGCCGCCAGTTGCGGCCTTAAGTTTTGCTTTCGCCGGCGGAACTTCCGCCGCTCGTGCCTCTTTAATAATGCATGACTTATTAGACCCGGGCTCTTCTCTCCACGTCATTAAAAGCCGCCGTGCGAGCTTTGTCTAATTATGGAAAACTTTATTTGCCAAGTCGATTGCGTGCGGCGAGGAAAGAGAGAGAGAGAGAGGAAGATGACGGAATACTTTTAGAGCGGAAGACTTTGAATTCTCTTGTATGAAAATTTCTAGTTTTCGCCTAACTCTGGCAGAAGTTCCCAAGCCTACCCCAGTCGTACGTCCACTGGCTGATGAATATTTACTGGACGTAACATGTGCTTAAGAGATTGCGGAAAATACTCGGAATTTTCTTGCTATAAGTGTAGGAATTCGTTACGGATAAGTGTTTTTGTATAATTAAATTTTACATTTTATATTTACTATCATACTAATTTAATGTGTAATAGATATTTAAAACAACGGTCGGAAAAATAGTTGAAAAAAGTAACTGTTGACAAGAGATGCATGTAATGCAGATATGTAACTTCAGAAATTGAAGTGGAAATGGAAAACAAAGAGAATTCAAGGATTGATGCAATTCCAATTACGAAAGCAAACATTTCTAAATTAATCGTGATTTAAGAACTGGATAGTAAGTTCTCTCGGAATCAAATCTCGCGTCTTCCGCCAACATACATCTGCATTAATTTACGCGTATATGTACACATGCAGAGGAACGAAAACCGCGGCCACCGCATACGTACCTAACCTTATGCACTACCCAATATATGCCTAAATGCATGATGTAAACTCCACTTATACTATGTTGATGTTTATTAAATTTTTGTGAAAAATAAATATCACCTCTTAATAGACAAAACTTGTAGGCTAAATCTAAAAAAGCTACCTAAATTTTCTGAAATTAATGCAAAATATCGCCACTACGTGTATTTTTATGCTCATTTTAACTTTTTTCTTTACCTCTGCAACAGAGAAATTAGACGCAGTATCAAATGGCGGCCCTCTAAAATCACCCGAAAAACATAGGAACGAAAGACGGGAAAAGTAGTAAGAAACGGCTAAAGCAGAACGGCGCAACTTGTTATTAACGCGGCAGGTTTATCAGTTACCCGAGCATCGTCGCGTTGCGCTAGGCAAGTGGACCTTCCCCTCGAGAGAGATCCGTCGGTGCCTTTGATGATAAATAATGCGAGTCGGCTTTCCCCTGTCGCGCGCCACCTAAATCAGAGAGATTTTACTAGATAGCTTTGTTAGCCGATAGCCCTCATTATAACGAGGGCCAGGCGAGACTTTCATTATGAAGCGGATTCCCCGAACAAGACTGCCGTCTTATCGCCGCCGGAATTATCGCTAATGATATACTATTGCTTACAGCTTTCGACGATGAGACCGGGTACGCCGGAGAATTAAGTGACGATGAGATTACGAGGGAAAAGGCAATTTTTGGTCGGTTGTTAAATTGGGGTTCAATTGGGTATCTAATAGGAATTGCATCGATTATAGCAATTTTATTTATTAAAGATTGATTTGATGTTAAAATTTATTAATTGGAGGAAAATGTTTTATATATTTATAGAATTTAAATTTTTTATTGATTATTCGATATCGATTGATTATTTTAACCGTTACTCTATTTCGGAATAATCTGGATACCTATATATATATATACACTATTGCCAAATTTATAATTCTATTTAAAGATAAAGTATTTCAATATTATTATTTCATTCAAGAAATATTTCTATGACCCGAACCCGAGCGAAAATTTGAAACTTCCCCGTTAATTTCATCTTAAAATAGCTAACCCTACCAGAATATACCGGACCGTAAGAAAGTTTCTAACAGAATCCCCTAAATTTCTTCTAAACTTGCGGAAACGCAATTCTCAGCCTGACTAACTGCAAAGTCCAAGAGCGCGCAGCCATGTCCCAATAAACATTTACATAAAATATAAACGGCCCCTCTAAATACACGCTCACGGAGACTGCGGGCAAAGTTCGCGCTCCGGAGACACTCGCAATGGGGATTTAATCGCATAATGCTTCACAATACAAGCGGCCGCCTCGTGCGAGCCGCGGAATTCAGGGACATGAGTGCTTGCACACACACACTCTCGCTCTCTCTCCCGCTGCTGCCGCTCAATCGATTGTAACTAAACTCGCTGCGCAAACTCAATTTGCATCGGTAGCAAGCGCGAAAGTGCAGCTGCATCGCTTCTCGAGAGATTTGCAGCTCGGACTCGATGGTAATTTCAATATCTTACGGAGAATTATAAGGCCAAAAAGCCGGAATTGGCAAGGCTTACTTTCGCCTTTGGTGCATGTATAACGCAAACTATCCCGGAAGTTTCGGAGGTTCGGGGAAAGGACTTTTCGTTGCCATGAGTTTCTGTGAGTCGGCGGAGTGGTATGCGAGAGTATGGAAACATCATTGGGCGCGGATTGACAACCTTAATGATAAGGCATTTTAATAAAATTAAATATATCTAAATGGCAAAGAAGAAATCAGCGAAAGCAATGTCGATTGAAATCGGATTGAATTATTTACCTCTCCATAAAAATTGAGTTGATTTGAATATTTTCATGATATTACGCTTTAAAACAGTTTCAAATATTCTTTAGCTTCAAATAAAAATAAAACCAATAAATTTGTATTTAATTTAAATGATAATAAAACAATTCCAATACAGAATTCCATGTAAAACTTTATTACTGATTGATTTTTGAGAATTTACGTTGATATCCGGAGTTTCAAAGGATTATATACATTTATTTAATTATTTTCAACAATTATTTTCCCTTTTCAGTTCAATAAAATAATTCTTATCAAACTAAGCGAAGATTCCCCGAACTGCATTCCCCTCGCGATCCAACTCTAAAGCGCCAACAAAATTGAAAATTACCACTGGAACAATAACGGCAACGACCCCATAGTTATTGCGATAATTTGGCAGGCTTGACTTTCGGCAGTGGATTAAGTGTCTCGCGCGAAATGCCAATATAATGCCCGTTACTTGGCGCCTCGGCTAATTCTGACGCATTACACTAGATTTGACTGTGAACATGATGTCGCATTGTATCGGTGTCAGCGCTCGCCGCGACCTCCTGACGAGGTCTGACGCTGTCAAAAGGGACGATTGCCAGGCACGCGCCGAGCCATTATACGAACGGAGCGGTTCGCAGGTGGGATATGCCTTTTTAGCAGTGCGGAGAGAGGCCTGGTTTTGAAATTTTTGATCTTCCAATACTTTTTGAGGATTGCGATTTCAAAGAAACTCGTCAGATTTGCCAGTAATTTTAACTTTTAATTTTATAGCTCTCGTTCCACATTTCTTTTTTAATGAAAATAACTGCTTAAAAAAATTTCTTTTGAAATTTATGTATTCGAATNTTAACAGCTCGCGCGGAAATTGCCGGTTATCAAAGCATTAATGTTACAGTAGGCGTTACTTCATAAGTTGAGACTCGTAAACGGATGCATCTAAATCTTAGCTCTAATTTCAGGCTAATAAATCATTTCTACATCTGCTTTTCCCCAGTTTCTCTCTCGCCTATTTTAAAGTTTCCAACAACAAAGTAGGGATTAACACTTAAGGCGCGGATAACAAAAAACATTCGGCGCAACAAACAGAAGTTGTAAAGCTGTTATTGTTCCGATAAGCTGATAATTGAGCAGTATAATTTTATCGAAAGTTCATAAAAATTAGCGCGGTAGGGTAAAATTTTTATTAATGCAATAATCGGACGATTATTCCATTGAAAATTCACTCAGCAGTAATGCGAATATCAAATAGCCACGCGAATGGGGAGCGCGCGAATCATGCAGCTGAGCCGCTATTATGATAATGCGATGAAGTTTGACTTTTGGGTACGGATTAAACGTCCCGTTCGTCGTGTAAAAGCATCATTAATACTCAGTAGCGGGTAATTTTGTTATTCGAAGCGTTAAGATTATTTACGAATAGCACTCGTAAATTCGGTTATTACATGAAAAAAATGTTTTCACGATATAATTTTTAATCGGAAATTTTAAACTTTTATTTCGTATGCGCAATTGCTGTATTGAAAATTATTAAAAATCCTGCAAATTTGAAAATTAATACGATTTTGAATACTTGCCGCGCAGGTTTAAGCAGGATTACTTCCTTGAAATTTACATTTACAGAGTATTAACATAGATGTTTAAACAGAAGCTCCGCATCAATTATTCAATGAGCTCGCATGCATTATTAATCGCCATTTTAAAATCCACTTGCATTTTCGGGGCGCAAAAGCCGGCAAACGAACAAAGCTCCGGCAAAAACGCAGGCGCCTAATTCATAATGACCCTTCGTTTCCGGCGCGCGCTATTACCTTAATCCCTGGCGATTGAATCGCTCGATGCCGTAAATTATCGCGTTCGTGCTCGCGAGGCAGAAGAAGAAGAAGCGCCCTAACGACGAGCATAAGTCACGTGGCGCGATATATTTCTCTCCACTCCTTTCTCCCGCTCTCTCTCTCTCTCTCTCTCGCACGTCCTTCTTTCAACTTGTTTTTTCGCCTCTCTCGCGTGTCTGCGCCGAGCGCGCGAGTTCGTGCGCTTGTGTTTTACGTGCAAGGCCGAGATACAAATTCTCCCCGGAGGGTGTGTTCCGAATTTCCAGCCGTTTCGATTTCGAGCCACGGACGCTTCGGTTTCATTTGAGGGTAAGCGAAGCTCGTCGGCTGGTTGGAGTCGCTGATGGATGCCGGTTCATAAACGCGTTGATTAAAAAAATTGATGAAGGTCGACTGAATGGTTATATTTACTTTTTGTTGTTGCATTGGCAATTGCTGCTTCCATTTGGAACGATGTGAACGTTATTATACTTTTTAATTTCATGAAAGGGATGCACAAGAAAGAAAGGATGTTATGTTTAAATAGCGTTATTGAAAATTTGTTGCAAGTAATTTTTGAAAATGTACATTTATTTCATTTTCTTAAAAATTAAATTTTATTGATATACATTTGTACATATTTTGGATACAGTTTTGTAATTTTTTTATTTAATCAAAGAAATTAATTTAATACCGAATATATGTGACATTCGAAAATCCGTTTATATTTTATATGCAATAAAATGTGTATTTAAGTAACATAAAATTATTGGATATTTTCATATTGATTTCATAAATTACAAATATAAATTACCTTACCTAACGGTAAACAAAAGCTTGTATTTATTTTGCTTAAAGTAATCCACGTTAAAAAAAATTGCACAATCCCGAAATCCGTGATTATTCAGGTATGAAACGTTTATTTACAATGGAATTATTTTTAACTTTCCAGGTAGAATTATAATTTTTAAAATACCTTCGAATTGGTAGATAATTTCACCAAAAAAATCGTTTGCTTCGGGGAAGGTTTTGACGTGAAAGTAAAGTATTGATTTTTAATAAAAAAGTTTTAGAAATATTAAATTTAAAGTGTAACGATCAATAAACCAGTCTAAATGGCGGACTACTTAATGTCTGCTCCTAAAATAATAAATGTAACCTGTAAATGCGGTATTTTTATTCTGTGCTCAAAATTAAATATAGGTTTTCATGCAATTGCATTTCTCTAAAAGATGTTACACTTAAATCAATTGAAATCCAATCCCGTATATAATCAATCAATCATCTTTTAAGTACGCCCCATTTTCTAGATTTTATCGCCAGAATAGCAATTCAGGTCCATTTGCATTTTAGTTCACACTAAACTCCTTATATTGAATTCAACAGAAACTAAATAAATCATCTCAAAATCCTTCTATAATCCAAGCACAAAACTGCACCTCCGACTGTTTAACCTTTCACAAGACAAAACGTTCATCCCCCGTCGAAAGAGGAGGCAATTTTCGTCTCTCAGTCATTCTGTTTTTCTTAAACCTCCCCTCCTTCTCTCACCTGGTCCGCAGACTCCCCGAAATTTTTCGCTCCCGTCGACCGCATCAGCACTCGGCTCCCGCCGCTTTTCGACGCTGTCTGTCTGCCGCCTCGTTTTCTCCCCCGATGCGCCTCTACAGAGCTGTATGGAAGGGCTGCGGTGCAATCGGACTTGGAGGGACCGGTTGAAATTGTTTAGAAAAGCCACGGCTTGAGCTGCGTGAAACCTCAAATACACGGGAAGCGGGTTGAGGTAGTTCCTGCGCGGTGAAGTTGGTGAAAGAATTTTTTATGAGAGGATGCTGTAATAGTTGCCGCATTTGATTATTTTAGAATCTTGCTTCTACTTTTCCCCAGAATAAAATATTTGTCCCCAGTAGATTAATATGTATGTGAATTGGTCATTTTTCATTGATTTTTTTTTTATATTCTACGTGTTACATTTCTGACATATGTGATCTGATTCGTTTGAATAAAGGATTCTCGGGAAAAATTCATGCATGCAATTTAGGATTCTCGAAAAAAATTCATGCATGCAATTTTTCGAGATTTGTAGAATAAATGAAATTTCATTTATAACGAAATACAAAGTCTGACATTTCGTAATAGAAATACTTCCATATATCGTTCTTTCTGCAAGTGAAGTATGCACTCATGCTAGTCTTCAAGAAAGTTCTTTCACGATTATGTAAATCGAAATTAAAACTGAAATATAGCTTATAAAGATCATCATTGAGAACGGCGATATTTTTAAAAAAGCTTTAAATCGAACCTCTAACCATATTTAAGCATCCAAAAAATTGCAAGAAATTCCACACTGCAGCAACTTATTAACAAACTCGTTTAAACTCGCGCGTCATTTCATTAGTTCAAAACGCTCATTCACCTCCGCCGCCCCCCACGCTTAAGCCCCGATGCGATGGTTTTTCCACCCGCAAATAACCACAATAATCACGTAATAGTGCCGGCCCCCGGCGCAGCTACTATCCGCATATCGCGCTCTCACGGAAACGAGCTGCCGGCAAAAGCCTCCGCAAAGAAAAAGGGCCGCAGAATGGGAGGCAACATCAAACAAACCTCCCCGACAATGCACCCTCGCGGCGAGCGAGACCAGAGGCGCTGCCCGCACAAAAATTCATCATCGCTCCGCGCGCGCGCGACTTTTCATTCCGCGAAAAAATCCCCTTTGCACGAGAGGCTGCTTTGATTTTCCGTCCCGCGCGATCAAGAGCGGAAGTTCTCGTTAACGCCCCCGTTGTAGCTTTCTCTCGCGCCGTACGCTGGAAGAACAAAGAAGGGAGAGAGAGAGAGAGCTTTTTAATTGACACGCGGATGCGTGCCGGGTAAGTTGTCGGGCTCACGCAGCGCCGTGCAGCGAGGAAAATCCATAGCAGGTTGCGAGCGCAGCTGCGAGCGTGCTTCAGCTTCCCCCGGGGATTTATGCCGGTCAGTTTTTCGAGGGAATTAGTCTCGGGAAGAAGTGTTCGGAGGTAAAGGGTGGGAAGTGTAACTTCCAAGCGTTTCCTGCAGATTCTCTTTATAGGCAATAGTTTTGCAAGATTTGAGTTTTTTAAAATTTATTTTAATGGAATTAAAGGAGTTCGTTGGATATTGCATTACGTTTTTTGAGTAAAAACTAAATGTATAAAAAGAGTACATATTTTTTAAATATTTTGGGTATTAAGTTTCTCTAAGGAATTTTGCAGGAATGCTTTTGAAGCGTGAATTTATTCAATATGTGCAGCACATACTTTACAGTAGAATACGATCGTTTGTCTTGCTTTGTAATAACACTTCAATTGTAAACAAAGGTGTTTTATTCTTTTCTTGAATTATTTAAGTAATTCTTTTATTATTTTACGAGTAATTGTCTTTACAACCACGATCTGTTAATAATGAATAGTTAAATATTCAAATTAGAAAATCCATTGATATCTTTTCTATTGAATTAGTACAATATTCATTACTTTAATATAAATTTTAAGTGAAATTGAATATTGAAATTTCTCTGACCTCAGTTCCTTTAATTAATAATATGTTCACGGCATATGAATGCAAATATTAATTCTGAAATTGTTAGTCGTTTTAAGAAAAAAGTAAAAAATCAATAAAACTTGATGAGCTCCGAATTCGCAAGCATTCTATTTATATTTTTACTTTATCGACTTTAATAACGCAGAAACGTTAACAATATAAATATCACTGCAGTAATGTTAAATTTTATGTCCGAATGCATTATTTTTCTAATAATAGACATTGTAAAATCTGCATAAGCAGATATCGTAGATTCAACTTTTCTCACAAGCGCAGGATATCCTACCTCATAGATTTTTATGGAATCGCTGCAGGTGTTTTCTGATATCAGAAGATGAAATCTGGATTGCGCGTATTCCTTTTCTAGCGTTAGGACGGCTAACTAAAAAGGCCAAGAAATTCAATAATCTAAACAAATGTTTTCATATGCAGCCGGTATGTTTATTTTTTAATGCTTTATACTTTAAAAATACTGGAAATTTATCATTTATTTCGTGTTGGATATTTAAGAAGTTTTAATTTAGCATATCTGTATTCCATTTTATAGTTTTAGAAAATTTATTCTCAATCTCGAAGCGATAAAATATAGTTCCGGTAAAGTTTAATGTATATAGTTTTGCTATTAATTGGTTAGAAAATTGACGGGTTACCATTTTTCAGCTCAATTAATTTTATCTATTTTTGAACCAATAATTAAGCTGGAACTAAATTGCATTATTTCAATTTGAGCTCCTATTTCTGAACTCAATATATCCATAATTACTTTTTCAATTTGAATCATACGAGCTAAGTTCAATGAAATGCCAAATCGATTAAGCAATTTCCAATTAAAAAATTGTGCAGGATAATAATACTCTCGACTCGCTCGTCCAGCCATTCGTTCACGCAAAGAGACTTTATACCCCAGAAATAATTCACACTACAAAATTTGTCGAAGCCCGATCCGCTGCAGAAAGACGATCGAAAATAGTCCCCTTCTGGCGAGATAAAGACGATGGCGCGATTATAGTTTTACATCCGAGACTGTAAACTTCCGGCAAGAGTTAATCCTCGCATAAAACGACATCGAGGAGAGGGAGAGAGAGAGAGAGCCGCATCGCACACGTAAATATCGGAAATATCTCCCAGCATTCGCAAAATCCCGTCTTATCAGCGTTTTCGCATTGTTATGTCTCTCCTCCCCGAGCTCGGGCATCCAATATCCCGTCGCTTTATATTAACCCTCATAAAGCGCTCTAAATTAAAAATGGAAGGGGGAGTCGCTGCGACGATAACTGCCGCATCTATTTACTAAAATAAATAAGTGACCCTGCGATAAAGATGATGGCTTTGCCGATAGGATTTTTTAATAAAAGAAAATGTAGTTCGTGTTTTACTTTTCAGTTGAGTATAAATATCGGATAATAGTAAAGGTAGCTAGTTATAAAGTTATAAATCCATCAGTGCAAAATACGTTCAACATTCGGTAGCGGGTTTGAAACTACATAATACGAGCAAAGTATTAAATAAACCATTAACTAATAATTGCGGAGATTGAGTAATTAGATACTCTTGCAGAATAATTTTAACGGCCATCTCAAATTCCTGAATAGAAAATTAGTAGACGGCGAGAAATTTAAACGAGTTTAAAATTTCGTTAACGTGAAATTAGAGTACTTTGAAAATTAAATTCAGCTATAATCGTAAAGTTTGAAAAATTTATAATAGCATCCAAAAAATTTAACTACTTCTAGCGATTTGCCTGTGAACGTGCGTTTAAATATAGTCTTTTTTATTTAAACAAATAAATGATCAATATCAGATAATTTAATCAAAGAAAATAAGTATGTATTTTTTATATATTTATGTATTAAATAAAATAATTACCAAAAAAATATTTAAATCTTAATAATCTTCTGAAATTAGTTAAATTTGACGTTCCTCTAATTAAAACAATGATGACTTGATTGATAATGGATATGTTGGTATCTAGACTATCATCCGTGTTTAAATTATGAAAATTAATTTTCAATAAATAGATGAATGATAATCTAATTTCAATCAATTACTCTTATTAAAACGTTCTAATTGAGTAACAAATCAAGATTGCTATTTCAATTTGTTTAATGGAATTTCCTGATTTATGTTTATTATTATTAAAATCCATTAATATCTATCCGCTGTACGGTAAACAGATCCCCTAACTGCTCTGTAACATATAGAAAATATGCTGGCTCTTATTTTATGAAAACAGTATCTTTAGCAATTAAATTTCACAGTTACTATTCTATTTTCTTCATAATATGTTTAATTTGTGGACCTTACTTTCTTTATTATATTCAAAAAATTCAAACAATTTTCCACAATATATAAACACACTCGTCACACTAAACCGATATAAAAAGATTCATATTCAATACGAGCATTGTACAAATATTAAGACAGTTATCGCTCTCAAAAAGGTTAAAAAAATCAATCAGCTAATTTACACGATCGTATTTGCCAAAATGATTTCCTCCCGATGACGCGCCGGCAGGCGAAAGAACCGGGAGAAAACGCCCGGTAAATTTGCATTTCGAGCGCTTCCGAGGGGGCTCGCGAACATCCGCCAGCTAACGCACGAGCGCAGCTCTGGATAGCCTAATTGACAATTACGCGGCTTCGACGCGGAAAATCAGGCGTGAAATTCCATTGACGCTGCCGCGCCGAAACCGCTGCTCGTTCGGCCCAAGAAAAACATTTGGCTAAGCCGGCTAATTCTCGGCGTAGTCTCTTGTTTTTCTTGCGGATTATTTGCCCGGTGTGCTGATAAATAATTGAAAGGTTCTTTTTATAGGAGCGGCTGGGATTATTGTTGCTGGGGGGTGGAGGGTCAATGTTTGTCGTTTCTACTGCTGGAGAGAATGAAGGTGCAGCAATGTCGATTGCACTTGTAATAGCAATAATTGTATGTTTTATCGGGGACAGGATAGAGCATATTGATTCGCGTAGATCTGCTGCTGTTGTTTGCAAGTTGGTACGTAACAGGATAATACTTTTATCTACAATTTCCTATTACACCTCGTTGTATATTTTGGTTTTAAGTTTACTTTAACGATATTTTTATATAAATATTAATTGTATTAAGTTGATAATTACATAACTTGCAATAGTAATGTGACGATTTTATTTTAAACACGAAATATTTTCGATTTAGTAGTTAAAAATTTAATAGTTAATGTTATTTAAACCTACATTTGTGACCATGATAACAGGTTTTCTTTTAAATAAATAAGAAGTAATGCATCAATTATAACTTTAATGAAAATTAGAATTGAGATATTATCAACGCAATTCAATAATAATAAAATTATTCATAAAAACTAATCGAGTAAAAGTATTCACCACTCAATAGCTATTTTTCAGCTTCCTCGCGCTCGTACATTTCCGACTCGCGGTGCGATAAGAAAAAGTTGTGCCCGCGAATGAGGAAGCGATTAAATACTGCAGAACTATTCTTGTCGACTCTCCGCCGGGCGTTTATTACGAAAATTTCCCACCGCCGAGTTACGATGTTACATACAAGGATGAGTGTACGATGCGCCGCACGTTTTAACTCTCTCGGTCGGGCAGCGTATATCATGCGGCTGACTTTATTTAGGCTGCACTACTTTCGCGCGGTTATTAACGTCCAACTTTTTCGGCCACGGATAACAATTAGCTTTCCAACGCTATTCGATGCTAAATTGCGGCTGGAAAATGGCTCTTTTTTTGAAGAATGAAGTCGAGCTTCGCGTAATTGTGCGTTATAATGAGGTTGTAAAATGTGGAAGTGTGCTGCTTATATGACTTGCAAAAGAGGAACAGAATCATGCGAATAATTAAGAAGTCTTTAGGTAGTTGTAGCTGCAGCAAAAATTAATATTTTTATAAAGACTATTGTTTATTGAAATAAAAATTAATAAATTTTTTCTTGAAATAACAGTAGCCACATTACATTTTTTGAAAAATGCAATTTCTCTCTTCGATGTAATTTCTAGGTGCGTAAATTCTTGCGAAGGAAAAAAGCTGTTGTAATCAACAAAAATCTTGTTGCTATGAACGTTCAGTTTTACGACACTAACTTTTTTCAGCGTGCAACAAACGGTAAAAAAAGCTTAAATTTTAATTAAAAAAAACTTATTAAAATTTGCACTAAGCGTTCAATAAGTTTTAAGTACAAAAATAGAAAATTTTATCTCAGTATATCAGATAATAATCAAATTTCAATTTGATATTAACGTGTGAATCTGCAATTACCACTTTATGAATGAATAAAGCTATTTTTCTCCACATTAATTACGAACGCGACGAACGATTTTTTTTCTGCCTCTCATCACTAATTAAAAGTATGCAAATCCAGCAAAGGATCGAGTACACGGGAAAGCTCTAAAGGGGTAGACGGCCACTTCATTCGAAATTCTCGCAATAAATCGCACACTTCTCAAAGATGCAAGCAGCGGCGGCAGCCTCGGGGCAAAGGACTGCGACTGCCGTTGTATTTTTAACTCTTTGAAACAATACAATATGAGTTTTAACTTTGCCGGCCGAGTTAATTATGCTCCGGCATCCTTCGCTGCTTTCCGGCGCCCGGTAAAGGCGGCTTCGTAAATGCGTAACGTCGTAAAATACGTCGGTTTTCCGTCTGTTTCTTCCACCGCCACTGCTTGGAAAACAAAAGCAAATCGAGCCCACGGCTCACTCAACTATTTTGCATGCAACGGTATTCATTTCGCGTCAGTTGAAACGGAAGATAATTGAGAAAAATAATAAAATGCATGACTTGCCGCTGTACTTTTGCTTTCTGCGGTTGTGCCCGCTGAAAAAAATCAGAAAAGCAAAGTTGCGATTCGAAAATTTTTTTATGACTACTGCAACATTGCTCGAATAATTAAAGTACCGATTCTCTACTCTCGTTAAAAATACGCTTAATGTTCAACCTCTGAAAATGTTTTCAATACTTTTGCTCTATCTATCAATTTATTAATTTCTATTACCTCTGAATAACCGTTTTTTGAGTGCAACTTTATTTTAAAAATATAACTCTACAATGATATAGAGCAATTCTCATTACTAAACTGCAGAAAAAGAAACTAACTCAAGAATTTATTTTTGAGCGTGAAATAAAAGCTTATAATCCACTAAAATACATATAAAGCAAAAACTTGCTCGTAAGAGAGCTCCATTTATCCATTCATTCTTGCTGCCGGCTCACTTAACTTTAAATAATCCAAATATTGCATATTTAACCATCGCTTCTTCATTGGCCTTTGCAGCTGCAGAATTCCGCGCGCAAAAACAAAATAATTTTTATCTGAAAGAGAAGCCATTAAATAAGAGTAGTTAAAGGTCGGTGTTGATCTGGAAGGCGCGAAAGCCTTCCCCTACTCCGCCTTTCTCTTTTTTCCTCGCGCCCTCGATAGAAGCCGTTCCATTTAAAAGTTAAAATTGCGAAGGGCACAAAAAAAAGCTCCGGATTAAATCTATAGCAATATAGTACGAAGTTACGGTGCCCTCGATCCTCCTCCTCTTCCTTCTTCTGCACGTGGAGAGCCGAACAAGTTATTCGCTCCCTTTATAGGCTAACGATTCGACGGAAAGTATTTTAAAATTAGATGAATTTTTTAAATTTTAAAAACTTTTTTTCCATATATTCAAGCCGTACCAGAAGGAAGGGCTGCCATACCCAGAAAGGCTTATTGATGAAGTAATTTGAGATTATATTTGTCTGTGAAATGGATAATGAAGCGATTCTATTAAAAGAAAATTCAATAATGCTAATTTATCCTTAGAAAGTTTATTTTAAGAATTTCCTTTGTTAAAGGCAGATGATAAATAATTAAACTGTGATTTGCTACTGATTTTAGAAAATCCTTAAAAGTTCTGAATTTTTTACGATGACATTATATTTCTATAAAACTATTTTATTATTCCACAAACTAACGCTGTCAAAATGTTTGCGCTAGCGTTGTTTCTTTACCTCAATATTTCGAAAACAATATAGTCTACAATGCACAACAAAAGTGTATCAAAGAAAGGTAGTGAAGTACATCTTTTGATCCTCTTGCATGATTTAGCTTATAATATACAAGTTTGCGTTCTCTCATTCCATTCATGCGCTTACTTGTCAAACTAAATTAGACCCTTCTCCGCAAAGGTCATGTCGCAATCGCATCCATTCCGCACATAGCGCATTCACAGCTTAAATAAAAGAAGGAGCCCGTCAAAGAAAAATAGACGAGGGCGAAGCGAAGAAAAAGAAGAGAAAGGGGCGGGAGCAGAAGCCGTTCTCAAAGAGAGAGGGAGAGAGAGAGAGAGAGAGAGTCGAGTCCGCTGGCGCAGGGATATCGGCCGGTCGTAATAGCATGCTAATAAGATTCTTTAAAAAGCACCCGCCGCTGAGTTCCGAAAGGCTAAAGCACACCGTGGAAATACCTATCAACTGCAGCCCGGCCCGACCACTCGCTTCTTTACGTCGGGCCAACTTTTCCCGGAATAATAATTAATTAGTTCGATTATTATCATTGAAAAGGCCCGCGCGCTGCTTTATATGGACGTCGGCGGAGTGCGCTATATGCGGACTTGTTTTTCTCGCGGAATCGAAAGGAACTCGGAAAAAGTAATAATTTATATAGCGACGGCGAGGTGGAGAGGCAATTTGCTTTTCCTAACGCGTATGCCGAGGAGTAATCAGATAAATAATTAAGGGGTATTCTATTTTCGCGGAGTTCCAGCGAGTGCAGAGAATTATGCGCGGTTATTTCAATAGATCTGACGGAGTTATTTACCAGCGTCTTTCCGGCTCAAAGTGACTTGCGTTCTAAGAATCTGAAATGCATTTTTAATGATTATTAAAAATATAACATTATATTCGTGAATTAATTGTTACATTCTAATTAAGAAGTATAAATTAATTTTAATCTATTCTATTTATTTAGATTTCGAGAGTCCTATTGCGAATTAAAAATAAATGTCTCTAGTCATATTTATGTAGTTGATTGAAAGAAAAAACATTTTAATACCTTTTGAAAGAGATTTTGTTTTCATTACGTAAGTATTATACTGTCCAATGAAAATTTTTAATACATATAGAAATTGAATGTACTTTTACGACTTTCTATGTGTGACGAGCGAAAATTACGACAATTTTAGGAGCCTTGCAATTACACCTATGAAACGACTATAACCTTGAGTATTCCAAATTACTATACTTATGATTATGAAATACAGTGTATTATTAAAAAGTAACGTAAAACACAGTAAATTCCATCAGATATCAAACATGTCTCAAAGATACCGAAAATTACAGTAATTTCTCTTCACACGCGAACAAAGTTCAAGAACTTAAAATCCAGCCTATTAATTATCCTATTAATTATCCAAAAGTAACTCTTAAACTCTCCATCTGAGAATGAGCTTTCCCTCATCCGACGATATTCTCCATTCCGTACACCTTCGGCGAATCGGTCAAACAATAAACACGTTTTCGCAGGTCGTTTGAAACACTCAATTATTCAGGCCCGCAAAGAAAGGAAAGCGGCGCGCCGATTTAATTAAATTGCCCGGCTTCACGCGAATCTCTGATCTCTCTTTCGAAAAAAAAAAGAACGCCAGCCCTTGACACCTCGGCATTAGTCCAGAGCGAGGAGGAGAGAGAGAGAGAGGGAGAGAGAAAGATAAAAAAAATCGTGCACGAGCGAAAAAAATGCTACGTACGCTCGCAATCTCGCGAACGAATCTACCCTCCGAGGAGAGGGGGAGGAAGAGAAACAAACGGCACGCCTACATCTCGCGAGCGAGCGCAAACGAGACTACTTTTCTTGCTCTCGTTCCTTCCGTATAAACATTCGGAGTTTATATCAGTGTCCGGAAGCCGGGAAAAATAGCCGCGTGCTTCTTCGTTAATTCTAATTCCTAAATTTTAATTGAGTTAAGGAAAATTTCATTTTCAGAGATTTGGCTTTTATTTACACTTCAATTTAAATCTGTGTAATGTGTAGTTTGAATTCGTGTTTTTTTTTTTAATTAAAATGACATGTCACATTTTAATGGAAAAAAATTCAATTAATATTTTACAGAATGTCAGTGTAGTTTGAGTAGGTGGATATTTATTAATATTTTGAAAACCAAAATCAAATCAGTATAAATAGTAATTTTTCACATATCAGTCTTTTGGACATTTCGCTAAATAAATCGCTAATTAAAATACAACAATCAATAAAAAACACAACTTCGATCAACCTGTACTACTAAACCTATACATCAATAATATCTTGTTTCCACTCTTTTCATCTTCTAAATTATAACAAACATCATTAATATGCAATTGAGATTGCAAAGATTAATAGTTTTTTTATTCCGCCGTCGAGTCAAGTTATACAAACAATCTCGTCCATTGCAACATCAATAATTTTGCAGTCTAGAGCGCGACCGTGTAAAATAAAATAGTAAAATTTCCACCTGAAAATACTGAAATACTGCAATAATCTCATAATCCGCAATCGACGTCGTTACAAATCCAGCACAAATCCCAGTCCAGGAGAAACTAACCGCCCCTCCCCGAAAACTGTATCGCAAAAACTCTCCGCGCCATTCGCGCTGCGCACACATCGCCCAAAGCAAACGCGCGCCAGACGTGTCTGAGCGCAATTGGATCAGCCGACTCGTACCCTCTGCCGTTCGCAATCAGCAGGGGGGGGGGGTTTAAGTAAATTGCACGCCCGCGCCCGTACACGTGTAAGTACGCGCCGCTGCGCGCACACGTGTAATGCGTGCGTGTGCTTCTTGCGGCGCTGCACATACCGATGATGACGGCGATGACGGCAGTCGAGCTCGTTTGCGTTTCCGGCGGCCCGAACCTTTAGCCTATTTCGCCGATGGACGTTTCCTTGAAATTCCAGGAATTTTGATGCGGCTTGTTGCCAGGGGAATAATGGATTAGGCGTATAGGTGTTCGTTGTTTACGGGCTTTTAAGGTTTTTGATTAGCCGGCGGAATTCTTCGGCTTAATTAATTATATAATTGTAGTTATTACGGTTCAAACTATACAAATTATTGATATTCGTTTATTCGATTATTTTTGAAAAATGTCTTAATTATTGAAGTAAGAATCCTCTTCTCTCTTTAAAAGTTTATTTCCAACCGTTCGATTACCTTTTACCAATTATTTTACTTTACAATGATTAATTCTCGATCATTTACCGATTTGGATGTGGAATTTTTTTTAAAGGAATACTTATAACCGTAAAAACGAGTATCTCAATTGAATAAATACATTAGTCAAATATTTTTTTTTTGTAAATGAAATAAAATTTTATTGCATGCTATTTGCTATTCAAAGAATCAAATATACTTTTCTATAAATCTGTACAGTGCTTTTTATGATCAAGTAAATATCGAGAAAACGAACGGAATAAAAGGATTTCCAGAAATCCATATTAATATCACATTGTTTTCCACAATATTACTTTATAGCCCGTAATATTTTTCAAGTTTTTTTTCGTAAAATAGAAATATATTTATTGTATAAAAATCTGAATTTGTATGAATATAGTATACTTTATGTATTTACAAAAAATAAAATTTTTTCATACGAAACCTTTTTGAGAATAAATCTATCGACATATTATACTATTACAGAGGCATAAGCATAAATAACGCATTGATTAAAAAAAATAGAAGATTTGGTATTAATCATTAAATATAAATTTAAATTGCCTGAAATTTTAAAGAAAAATCTTCTTCTGCGGTCACTCATCGGCTATCAGATTCTGTAATACGCGTACCCCAAAATTACAAACAAATATTTTCCAAATGAAATAATCCCCGTCGATTCGTTAAGCTCGCAACCCCTCATAGCGTCGAAGTTCGGCGCATCGGCGATCGTCGCGCGGCGGCGGTGGCGCTCGTTTGATCGATGGTCGCGCGTACACACAGCTACACGCAAACGGGCTTGAGACGAATATACGAGGAGTTCGCTCAGCCATCCGGCATTAATCTGCCGTTACATCGTCTCTCTCGCTCTTTCGTCCGAATATAGGTTATCCAGTGGAGAGGACGGCGGCGCCTCGTCGGAGTTTAGCTCCGGATAAGCCGTTTTAATGCCCGGCGCGCAAAAAATATACGAGGGCGCGAGAAAAGTGGCGGATATAAAGGTAAACAATTTGAATTCAAGCGGGAGGACTTTTTTTTTGTTTTGTTCTTCGAGTCCGCCGAAAGTTTTCGAGAAAATTTGCCTTTATTTCGCCCCGGAATTTTGCATAATTTCCGAATTAAACTTTCGTTGCGTTACGTGGGAGAGATTTTGTTGGTTGATAATAATGGAGAAAGTTTTCTTTGAATTGTTATCGCGAAACTGTTTTGCTTTCCTTTCGGCAGAGTCTTAAGAAAGAACGCTTTCGGAAAAATTTAGTTTCGTCATTATAAGATAAAAACGCGCTTTCGCAAAAGAGGCTTGAACAAGATTTTATTTCATTACTTGATTGATCTCGGCGAGTATTACCATAAATTTTAACTGCCCGGCTGAGCGAGAGTGTTTTTCAAAAAATATTTGGCCGCAGATAAGACGTTTTTACTCCGCTCTGCGGCATAAATTTAACGCGATTTCGCGAACCTTTCAGCTTGGCGCAGCAAGGAAAGAGAGTGACGCAAAGGATGCGGATATATTCTCTCTTAAACACAAAGGCGAATGCCCAAAGGGCTGCGGTTTATCTCGGCTTTGAGCTTCTTCCTTTTTCTCGCTTTATTATTTTGACCAGGTGGAGCAGGGAGGAAAAAACCTATGAATTCGAACAAAAAGGAATCACGTCTTCGGCCCTAATGTGAACGGGCCTCGAGCTCTTTAGCATAATGGCTGAGAGCTTCGGAGCGACGTAATTCTGCATGCGGCAAAAACCGACGCCTAAACCTTGCGTACACTTTGTCTTGCCGAACTCGGTCAGTGTCTACTTTTGGTAAGTTCGACCGAGGTTACTGTTGGCTTAATGGCCAATGAATATTCGACGATTAAGAACTTTGCATTTTTCGCTCTTTTTTACTACGTAAATATTGTTAAAATGTTCTTTACAGCTTTAATTTAAACAGAAACTTTTGTTTTTTAAGCAGGATTATTTAAAATAAGAGAGAAAAATTTTTAAAATACAATTTTAAGCTCAGGAATTATTAAAAAAAAAAAAAAAAAAGAAAAAGTAACTATTTTTCGTTTCAGAATCACGAAGTATAAAATAATATTTAAAAAAGTTAAACAATTAGTTTTTAGAGTCAATTTTTTATATATATTTTTATTGATTAAATTTAATGTAAAGTCAAACAATTAAATCAAACATAAAATCGTGGATTAATCCCTGAAGCGTTCCATCGACAGAAATTACCGTCGCCATCGCACCTCAGAGCTCCCAATACCCCACCGAAAAATGTCGACTATCAAAAAAAGAAAAACCAATAAAAATTTGGCGAAAAACTCGCGTCCTCCGCGATCCAAAAGACCGCGGCAGGCAGAAGGAAATAGAGAAGGCGGAGGAGGCTTCAGGAAGCTCAAAGCGGACGAGCTCTAATGTTACCGCATTCAGGAACAGCGCGATTTCTCACCCTTATCTTATCTACCTCGGCGTGAGCCCCGAGCGCCCTCGCGGCGCGCTCACGGTAATCCAAAGAGAGTATATGTATATGCGAATGGGGATGGCTCTCGCCTTTAGGCCTCCTGCGCTTTAAGCGCGAGCCTCGAACTTAAATTTACTCGGGGGGAAGTTTTAATTCGAGATCGAAGCGGCCGATGCCGAAGAGAGAAAGAGAGAGAGAAAGAGAGGGAAGGACGATAAAGGAGGGGAGGCGCCGAGCCCGAGAAACTTTACGCGTTGACGATCGGAATGTGCGAGCTGCGGGCTCTGTCGTCTGTAAGTTGATGCGAATTTGCATACTCGGGGTGTACGAGTGCGTGGATGCAGAGGGGAAATGTTGCGTTCGGAGTCGGTACACGGGAGAATTGCTTTGTGAAAAAGATTGATTATTCTTTGAACGAGCGTCGAACGAATTTTTAAAAATGTTTTAGAGCTTTTTTAAGATTTTTTTTTTTAAATTTAGACTGCAAAATCAGCGTCAAAGCAGTAAAGATGATAGATATGTATAGAACTATGAAAAATGCGTAAAATCATACGATTTGAAGTAAACGCCGCTGTAGCTTTACAAAAAAGTACAAGTATAGTTTTACCTTTTTATTCGAATTTGAAATCCTACGTTTCAATCACGTATAGCAAAAAGTCTGCTTCGTTAAAAATCCATCCTTGCTTTAAAAACGACGCCATTATTATATTAGCACCAGCTATCCGCTCTCGAGAATCCCCGAATCCCACATGGAAATCCCTCTCCTCTGACAAAAAAAAAAAAAAAAAGAAGAGCAGTCACCCAGATTCAGCCGATTCCCTACAAATCGATGCCGTCGTCGCACCTCGGTCGCGGCGGACAAAGGGCCCCGTACGCTGGGACGTAACCGAGAGGGAGCCGTAAAAAGAAAAATTGACAGCGCGGCGAAGTAAAGGAGAGAGAATCGATCGAAACAAATAGTCGCCGCGGGACGTGTACGTCGGGCACTCAAAACTCATTTCCGGATTCCGGGAATCGATGCCGCCGCGAGCAAATATTATTAATCCGGAAGCTCTGTTCTCCCTCTCTCTCTCTCTCTCTCTCTCTCTCGCTCTCTTTCTCTCTGGTGACGTCGGGGGAGAGGATGAGATCGTCCGCGCGTGTAAAAGTCGGGGAAGGGATAGAAGGAGTAGCCGCTGTATGAGTGTATGGACGCATCAGCTATTTTCATGTTTTACGGTCAAAGTAATAAAAAACTAGCGGTTAAAAATAGAGTCGAGAGCTGTGGATATTGAAATAGAATACGGATTCATTTCTTATTTTACCTTGTCTTTCTGCTTTCTTTCAGGGAAGCATTGAGTACTGTCATAATGATATGCTTTTTATAATAGCAGTCAATGTGGTTTATTGAAAACAGAAATGGAATTTATGGTAGTATGAAAGACTATTTTTGTAAAAGATTTTTCTGGAATTAGAATGAATTATTCTTTGATAGGTTGAAGTGCAAATTTGAAAGCTTACCAAATCCAAATGTAGTTAAGCAAATATTCCATTATAACTGCTACTGTCAATTTGCTAAAATAAAATCAATTTGCTAATTATATTTGGGAATCTATTTCTCCTACCGTTAAAGTAATTGAAGTATTACAGCAAAAATAAATTCACCGTTAGCTGAACCTATTATAAATACAGACATCAGACATCAATATGAAACTTGATTTAAAGCGTTATCAATTTTTGTTTGAAAGTTCAATTAACTACTTTTCAGAAAAAACATTTTACATTGAGCCTTGTAAAAATTTTGTTACATTCTACAAGTTTCGATATTTTTCCAAACGTTAATTTTCCCTTTCAAAATCAATTTCGCCGGGAGTATAAAAACCGTGCAGGAATAATATTGAACACGGCGGATAATACAAAACTCGATTGCAAAACGGAAAAAATGGAAGGCCGAAAAAAGAAAAAGCTCAAAACAAACTCTCTTGGCTCGATTGCTGGCTCAGCGTCGCCGCGCAAAACAAAAAAAAAAAAATAAAATAAAAAAAAACCAGAGAACGACGTTTACGTGACCGCGCTGATTAAAAAGAGTCGACGCGAGCTCATCGAAGTCGGCTTTGGTTTATTTATCCCCTCGCCGAGAGTGAAAACCAATAAAAAACAATAAGAATGGAGAATGCACGCGAAGGTACAACGGAGGTTACTGCGAGCGCGGATCTGATAGCAGTAAAATTGCGTCCTCCTGAAGGGACTCGTGACTGGAAAAATAAATCGTGTATACGGGAAAACTGAGAGCGTCGGGGTGGGGTCGCGTAAATCCTCGGTCCTTTTAGCCTCGGTGTGTACCATCGACGGCTTTTGCTTTTTGTCCACCGTCGCTGCCCGGAGATCGCTTAAGGGCCGCGCTAGTACTGAATTTATTTTCCGGATTGCGGCCCGAGCTGCGGTAAAGTTATGAAGTCGCGCGGCGCTTTTCACCTTTGAAAAGGGATTTGCTTTAAGAACATGAAAAGGTTCTATTTCAGAAGATTCTTGCGGTTTTCGAAAAATAGAGATGTACTACTTTGCGGACTCTTATTGAAAATATTTTTCAAATAAGATTGTAAAACAAATTAAACTCGTAAAGAATTTAGCGGACACTCTGAAGCGAGAGATAAAAGTAAAATCATAGATACGAAGTTTTTCATAAAATAGCACTTGAATTAAACGTAATTAATCACTCTAGTTAAAAATCTATAATTCAACAACCTAGAAGGTAAACGACTAGTCTCTGACCGGGTACTTATTTAAAAATAAACTCTAAAACTAATTAAACGCATCTTGTACCCGAGACGGTATCGAGGATTCCTCGGTGCTTTTTTCCCCGAGTACAAGTTTATCTCTTTTCCAAGGAAAAAAAAACAGCGCTTTTGAGCGCTCGTGCGCGTGGCACTCGAAAGCGAGACAGAAAGCGAGAGAAAGAAATCGGCAGCGACCGAGAGTTTTCCGCGCTTCGAAATCCGTTTAACGCCGAGGAATAAACCACGACGAGCTCGCCTCGCGAACAAAAAATATGTATATACATATCGAGAGGAAGCCGAAGAAGGACAAAGCGAGAGGGAGAGAGAGAGAGAGAGAGAGAGAGGCAAATTGAACGAAAGAGTAAATATATCGCGGTCGCTTGGAAATGGAGCTAAAATTTAAAAGGATTTAATTAGAACTAATTGTATTTATAGACTATCGGCTTTCGATTTAACCGAGCGCGAAAAACACAATAGCGCGACAAGGCATAAATGCGTTAATTTTTCAAAGGACCTCCGTGAGAGCGCGCGGGAATTACATTTTCTCGTCCGGAATGAGAGATTCGCTTTCCATTTAATTTCCAGCTCTGCGTGTGACTGAAGATTTATGCACGCTTGCATGCTTGTTTTCTATTTTTTTTTTTTTTTTTTTTTTTTTTGTTTTATTTCGGGGGAATATTTTTTGCGACGCTTCCTCGCCGATCTGCAAAATTGAAAAAGTTTAGCTTTGTTTCGGGCGTAATTTCGGAAGTAGTTTTTTGAACGGGATTGGATTTGAGAAATAGACTGATTTTTCTTTTTTAGTTTTGTTGCAGAGTTGGCGGTTTGAAGTGCGAGGAGTCTCCCGAGCTGACAGTAAAAACTTTGGAAAGGTATGTGATTACAATTTTAAACGAAAAATCTTATCGTGGCAATAAGTGGAATAAATTGCATTTGGTCAGACAGCTAGATCATTTTTTGGAACTCCGTAGATTTATTTACTTCTAAATCATCATAAATTTTATCCTGAATTCGAAAGCAAACTAAATTGAGTTAAACATTTAAGTGAGCTAAAGAAAACAGTATTTAAATTAATGTTTGCAAGTTACTTACTTACTTACTGATCAAGCAAATTCACACACGTTCCGCTTCTGTATAACACATATTCACTTAAAGAGAAAGCGAACAGAGAGGGGAGGGGAGAGAGAGAGTTAAATAGAGCAGCAAAGTATATATAATTTGTCAAACTGCTACGATGGCACAATGAACCGTGTATTTTCCGAGCAAATTTTCTTCGAGGCCGAATTTCCAGTAGTTTGCTCTTTCTTGAGTTCAGTTTTCTTCCTTCTTCATCTTCCCCCTTTATTTTAGCCATTGCAGACATTTCACGTTACACGAGAAACAGAACTGCAGAGAGAGAGAGAGAGAGAGGGAGAGAGAGTAAGAGTTGGAGATTTCAAAATCAGAATCGGCCCAACAACGAGGCTCCCTCTGAAAAGGCGCTCTTCCTCTTTCCGTTGCCTTATACATACAATAGATCGGTGCGCGTACTGAGAATTCCACTTCAAAATGAGTGTTGAGGTTTCAAATAGTTGCATTACTTTTATAATAATATCGATTTTATGATGGAAATAGAATGGCTTGCCAAGAAATTAGAAATAACTTGTTTGATGTAATAATTTATTAGTTGACACGTACGACTGATTTTATCTTTTACACAAAGAACTTTTAAAAAATTAAATTTTGTATGTATGTACGTATGTAAACATAACGTACCATCGCGACTCATTACCATCATTTGCTTAGAAAAATCTGTCAGTCAACTCTTCAAAGTCCTAATCGCGGAAGCAAAGCAGGTACGCACACATTAAATACGTCCATAAAACGCGGCAGCTAAATTTACGATCATATTCAATTTCGCTCGGAAAGCTCCATGTACACTCAGCCTGAACGACTACTATCCGTGTAAGTGCACAAGTCAGTTGTACGTGCGCCGACTCTCTCTAGCTCTCTCTCTCTTCGTCTCTCTGCCTCCTTACTTCGCCTGTCGTTCTACCTAGACGGCGAATGCTCGTTTCCGCTTGTTTACTTTGCTTTGCTTCATTTACTTCCTCCGTGACTCATTTACGTTGACTGTCGATTCGCAGCGCAGGATTTTCCGTACGACGAATTACCGCGGCTGCTGCTTGCTGCTGCTCCTTCTTCTTCCGCGTCTCTCTTCTTGCTCGGCGCTTTGTTTTGCTCTGCGTGAGAAAAGCGGAGATGACGGCGGATTTTGCCGAGCTCGAAATTTTCGATATTGTTCGCTGGACTGTGATTTTAGCTCTTCTGTTTCCAATTCGTTTTTCTGAGTTACGCAAAGATTTTCTTAGATCGAATTGTACGAATTTTTAAATTTGAATTTTTTAAAGCCCTTTCGACTTTCTTTTTTAAGCGACAAAAGTTAGTTTTTAATTTAAAATTTGGAAAGTTTTGCCAGTAATCCGAAACGAATTCTGAAACTTGGTGTCCGAAAGGAAGAGTTTTTATTCAATTTAATTAATTAGACACTATACGGTGTTAATTTTTTATCCAGTAGATAAGGTATAACGAAATAAACAGACGTGTTAAAGATATGTAACAACAGGACTGCTGCAACTAAATACGGATAAAATAAAGCAAAACATCATTTAGAGGTAATTAGAACTGCAGTGGAAATGTTTACGCGCCACGCAAAAAGACAAAGCTCAGTGAGAATAATTTAATTTGTGCGAGAAATTAGTGTGTGCCACTGAATTTATTCGGTTTCACCGAGCAGAGCTACTAATTATAACTAGAAATTCTTGTTAATTATGGATGATTAGACTGCAAGATGAAAAATATATTAATTAAAATCATCATATATCTGCTATGATAAGCTAGAATAATTAGTCTTTATGGTATCATCTTTCTTTCTAATGCAATATTTTAAAGTTTAAAATAATTGCACGACGGATTAAGAATTTTTTAATGAAAATACTTCATTTAACAAGTTATTGCAAAAACTTCCATAATTTATAGTCTTTTTTAGCATAAAAGTAAAATTTAAAATTATTTAGAACTTTCTTTTGTAACTAAAAGCACTTGAAGTAGCTTTTACATTTTAGAAATTTAAATTTAAATTGTGTCAGTGAGCTCTTTCACAGCTGAAAAATTTTCAGTTATTCCCTTTTTTGCACAGAATACTAGAAAACTGTCCATTTATTCATTTTTTTTGAATTTTTAAATTGCTTTACTTCATTTATCTTTCATGATTTATTATGATCCTTTATAATTGAAAATAGATTTTAATTTAACTTTCAATTTAGTAAAAAAAAAAATCATGACCACTGCTCAATCTTGACCAAGTACACGAACCTTGAATTTTTTTTTACATTCCCTTTATTCTGTTCACTCTCATGTGAAAAAATGTTGTGTAGTTTGAATACAAGTTGTATATAAGGGCTGTATTAAAAAATGATTCTACATAAATTGATAGAAATTATATACAAAAAGGAAGGCCTCAAGGCGCTTTTGGGTGCCCGCCCGACTGGTCGCAAGGTGGCGTAGCACGGATTTGTCGCGCTCGCTAGCAGACCAGTGGAGGCTCAGGGATATAGGTATCCGTGCTCGGTGAGGA
>UCOL01001104.1:0-42598 GCA_900474335.1 Ormyrus nitidulus
AGCAATATAGTTTAAATAAAATACAAAAAATTACTTTTCATTGACTAATAATAGTTAGAGAAAATTCAATTTACTTGAAATTATTATTTACTTTTTTTCAAAACGAAGATAGTGTGAAAAGGTAACACCAGGTTAAAATCACCTTTATGCTCTTGTATTGAACATTATAATGTAGTTTATGAAAAGTATTAGTTCAGAAGATATTGATACCATGTAATAATTAATAAATATTAATAATTAATCAATAAAAAGCCTCTACGCTAGTTTTAGGCTTCAAAACTGTAAATACAGCGGAACGTGCGGTTTGAATTTCCCGCCGCCCGAATCAAACGCGCGCGAGCGTAGTACCGGTGTGCCTACTAGGTGGCGTCGGCCGACCCGCTAGAAGACTAGCGATGCGAAAAGCATATAAGTAAGGAGTTTCCGAAGTAAGGTACCTGAGCGCGCATACGCTACCTTCCACTTTGTACCATATAAAGAGGAAAAAAATCTTTCTGTTAATAATAAATTGAACTTATTCGATTTATTTCGCTTCCTTGAAGCACCCTTTTAGATAAATCCCTATAGCTACCCGGATGACATCTAAACCTTACAAACTAACGGAAGCTGACCAGTGCCGACTCGCCTTCGCTAAGGGATACGCAGCTGGGAGAAGGTCGACAAGGAAGTGTAAGCAGCCGAGCCTCCTCCAACCACCCGCTCGACTTCGACTCAGACTGACGTCCAGAGTGCTTTCCAGTGGGACAACGCCCAGTTACTCGCCCGAAAGAATCGGATCAAGGAAAATCGAGCGGCAAAAGGAGCTGGCGAGTGCCTGACGGCTCTCATCCGAAAACCGACTCGACCAGCAAAGCCGAGCGTAAAAAAAATCGAGATCATTGATCCTCCAATCAACTTTAAGAGGCAACCGAATTAATTAATTCGACTCCTCATATTTTTTCAGGGTCGGTCTCTGCAGACCGACCCGCCCAATCAAATTCAAACTTAAGTGTAACACACTTAACGATAGGCTCAGTCTATCGGCTCAAGTACTTTCCCTCGGGAAGTGGAAAGAGTCCAGGCACGTAGAGTGCTAGGTGTGGGGTTAATGCTGTGTCCTCCCATACCCAACTGGAAGCCACAACCCAGAGCCCTTCAAGACTTGGTACGCATCAACCCAGGAAGCTGTACATATCAATATTAAGGTTTTATTTTTGTTTTTAAATTTTTTATTATATTTACTGTCCGCTTCATTTTCCTGTTTGCTTTATAGGGACAAATAAATGGACGATTAGTAACACTTTTTTTAAGGAAAATGTTATTGTTTGTTGTAAAGGCGTCCGCGAATGTCGCGCCACGTTATCGCGGCTAATTAGCGTTTGGGGGGGGGGCGCGCCCTGATAGAGCGAAGACGAAGACACGCGCGAAGGCGGAGAGAACTGTCGTGCCAACCATCTTGTGCACACGCGTTTTTGAAGCTACCGGACCGAGTGCGAAAAGCAACTTTACAGCGGCTATCGCGACTTCTTTCGTGCGTGCCAAGTGACCTTTTTGTGCGTGCGGTATAACTGGACTAAAGCAGCGTTCTTCCTGGCACTGCGACAACCAGAAGAGTCAACGGCGAGCGACTTGCGTCAGCGGGGAAGTAGCCAGGCAGAGCGAGAGGTGTACGCGCTCGCTTCGATTCATATTCCAGCGTCGCCAATGTAAGTTTGCGTGTTTCACTTCCAAGCGCATCGGTGGCGGCGCAATCCCCGATCACGCTAGTTCGTGCAATAGCTAAGCGGAGTGAAAAAGAGAGGTGTTCGCCGTGCAGCATCAGTTGCACGACAGAGCGAGAGAGACGGGACGAGAGGGTGACTCAGCGAAGTCAAAGCTCGCCGAGTCTTGGCTGTGCTCCGCAACGCTCGGCTCTCCTCAAGAGCGAGCGATTCTCCTCGCGCGCGGCTCGGCAGAGTTGTCGTCTACCGCGCTCTTTCTCTTTCACATCCGCCGCAAGAATGTGTTAGCGATCAGCAGCGGCTGATCGTCCAACTGCGCGGCGAAATAGTTTGCGCGCGCACAACTAATAGGGTTAATTACGCGATTCCTTTTGACTTCTGTTCAACTTATTTATTTTTACTTTTTTTGTTTTACTTTATTACATTTGCTCGCCAGTCCGTGCTGCTCTTTCGGCCGGCGAACTTTAATCTTTCTTTTGTCCAATAAAGTCTATTTCTTTTTGTTACTTAATCCGCGCGTAGTTATTTAAAGACCCGGGGGGTGTTTCTGTAAACTTAACGCGCGCGTTAAATGGCATTTTTGCACATTTTCAGTTATCGCTTACATGATTTTGTATATTTATATATATAAAAAATAACGCGCGTTAAGCTTACAGAATCAGGCCCCAGGACTAGTGAAACCCCAAGCTGATGCGTCTCCAGGAGGCGAGCTGAGCGATCGCTGCCAGGTCTCCGAACCAAGGGAGGTCCCGAGTGCAGGTGCAGACCAACCAAGCTGACCAGAAAAAGCAGAGTGAGCGCACGGTAGCAGAGTCCGCGACAGTCTCCAACCACGACCACAGCAACGACGCGTCGAGACGACAGAGCATTCACCGACGAGCATCGGGCATCGCCGCTGCGAGCGTAGTGTAAGCGCACTCAGATATCTCTCTCTCTCTCTCTCTCTCGATCGCGTAGTTTCCGGACGAGGCCCGCGAGAAAAAGATTTTGCGTCGCGTTCGCGTGCGAGAATAAAGTTTGCGGGATCGAGAGCGTCGCTCGTCTTATATACGAGCGAAGAAATTGAATCGCGAAACGCACAGCGCGCTATCGAACAATATCGAAATTGGATTCGAATCGAAGCCGAGCGTGGCGAGAAATTATAGCACATCTCTCCGATTTGTAAATATAGGCTAAGCAGAGTAAATGTGTTTACTTATTTTTAATTTAAATTCTTGGTGTTTGACTCGACCTATCCGCACGATCCTTATAAGCCCCAAAAGCTGCCGGTCGAGAACCCGAACTTGAGTCCGTAGAAATTGGCAGTATAGTAGTCTCTTGCACGAGCATTTCGGGGGAGCGAAAGCCCCCGTTTTTGTACACGTAGGCTGTCTGTCCTCGCTAAAGTCGAGACGAGGCAGAGAGTAAAAGCAAACACTAATCGAAGAATTCGGATAGATCCGGAGATAATTAGATCGGGAGTAGATTCTTTCGGCACATTATGCACGTTTTTCTCCTGGTAAGCAGACAGCCCACGTTACAATGGCGCCCACCGGAAATTTATTATAAAAAATAAGATTAGCTCGAAATATTAAAAATTTGAAAATTGAAAAATTGCGAAACAGAACGAAAATTTCGATCGAAGGGAAATTGCAAAACTTCGTGATAGATAATACGCGAAATAATTTCGAAACTTTATCAGTGCAACCGTAATCTAAATAGATATTATAATTGAAATATAATGTTATTAGAACATTCGAAAGTCGTAATAATTTGAGAGTAAGAATATTCCCGAAGCAGTTAGTAAATAAAAGTCCAACCCAGCGTAAGTAAACATGAACATAGGACATCAACAATAATAATTTAGTCGACAGTCAGCTACATCGCAAACGAAGCGACAGGAGAAATTCTAGCCAGACAATTCAAAATTACAAAATATAATTTCGAGTTAAAATTTTAAACGAACGATACCGTCGCTCCGTTACACATCCTGATAGCGAAACAAGATTTTTCTTCTTTTTCTCTTTTTCCCCCGCACAACGATAAAGGTTATGAATATTCAGAAATTTATAAAAACAATGGAATTTTTTTTAAATATAAACAAAAATTAAAAGAAGATAATATAATCAAGAAAATCCAATACATTTAGATTGGCTTATAAAATTCGAGATTTTATTTTATAAAATTCGATATAAGAAAATTTAAAAAAAAAGAACCCAAAATATTAAGGAAGTGAAATGGCGGCAAAAGCCACACTAGAAGAATTAGCCAAAAGGCTACACAATTAGGTACAATCCTGCACACCAGAAGAAACAATACGAGCGTTGGAAAGTTTAGATCTGCGAGTAGACGGAACGCTCGCTCAACTGAAAGAAAGATTGAGAAACAGACTAACTAATCGATACAACATAGAAGATTTTAACACCACGAAAGAAGATGAAGACAAAGCTCAGTTAACGAGACAGAAGTTGTTGACAGAGTTCATCGAGCAAACGATCATACGAATGAATATGGAGTCTTACAAAAAGCAATCCAGTTCGACAACGCCGAAAGAACGAGACGAAACGGGTTTAATATCGTCAGACGAAGGCGACGAAGGCTTCGAAGAAATTACGTTAGGTTCTGGTAAGAAAATTTTGCTACCAACAGCAGAAATTGACTATTGGGTTAAACAAAAATCTGCAGTGCAGAGAAGAGAAGCGTTATCAAAAACATTGTCGTTAGGAAACCAGGACGGCACCTCACCAATAAGACACTTTGAGGAGAACATAACCCTAAGAGCAAATAACAGGAACAATGTTCATCGAAATCCACCGCAGAACGAGAGGCAAGCGCCACGCGACCTGTCGAAAATTATAACGTCTTGGCGGTTAAAATTCGGCGGGACTAGAAACGACAACGTCGATGAATTTTTAATGCGGATTGATGAATTGAGTCCAGTAGCTCAGCTATCGGACGCTGAACTTTGAAGAGCAGTACCTATGTTACTACAACAACCAGCACTGAACTGGTATAGGACTCAAACAAGAGTTTGGAGATCTTGGAAAGAATTTAAAAACGATTTAATCGAACGGTATCGAGACAGGAGATACGCTCTTTATTTAGATAAAGAGGCATAGAATCGTTTACAAGGTTCAGACGAACCAATACACGATTATATCGCAGCGATGAAACTAATTTTCAGTAGAATGCCAAAACCTCTATCTCAAACCGATAAAGTAGATAGAATCTATACAAACTTAAGGGACGAGTTTCACCCTTTACTAATCCCATATATCAGTAGTCCGCTAGAAGAATTTATAAGACAAGCTACAAGTATCGGCAGAGCATACGAGGTAGGACGAGATAGAAGAGCTGCTTCAAACTCAAACAAACCGTTACTAAACGAAGCAGCATACGACGACAAAAGATACAAAAACAAGACTCAGGAAGACCGAGCTGAGAAAAAGTTAGTATAGCAGCAATCAAATCAAGCAACTTATCGAAATTGAGTTTAGAATTAAAAAATATCAAAGAATCCATGAAATCATTTCAAACGGATAAAATTGCTAAAAAAGACAATACTCAATATAATAACAGAATCCCATTTAATACAAATTTTAAATCACAAAGGTCTCCTGGAAAATCTGACGCACGGAGACAGGACGACAGTAATTACAAGAGAAATTACAGCAACAGTAATACATATTATAATTCAAGATACAATTCAAATTATAACAGAAATCAATCAAACAATTACAATCGATCATCTAAAAATAATGATTCAAGGTACAAAACCCGAGACAGATAATACTCGGATAGCAATCAAAATAAATATTCAAATGGAAACAAAACACCACCCACATCTAAGAGGAATAGAGCTAATACTCTAGACAGAGACAAAAGTGAGAGTAGGAACAAAAACTCTCACCATAACAAAACTTTCAACAACAAGAGAAATATGCAAATGGCTATGTATATAGGACCGCCACACAGCTAATACCATACAAGGTCCCACAAAAAGTAATAAACTCAGAAGAGCAGATAACGTCAATAATCCCCGTAGAAATTATACATTTTCCAAACGTCGAGAGTCCAACCGATTATCCTAGGTATTGGTTAGACGTAAAAATAGGAGGCATCAATATCAAAGCACTCCTTGACCCCGGCGCAGCGCGAACTGCAGTAGGCGCAAATTGGAAAAACGTTGTGAACAGATTAGAGGTAGCTTTAGATACATCGAAAAGGTAGTGATAACAGATCACCACGCGCTTCAGTGGCTATTTAAGAAGAAAAATCCAGCGGGAAGATTCGCTCGTTGAAGCCAAGAATTAATGGGATACGACTTCAAAATAAAACATCGGAAAGGATCATCAAACGTAGTGCCAGATGTACTATCCTGTATTTATGAGGGAGCCGAAGACATTGAAATTTCGGCGATAAATATAAAAATAGAAGTCAAAGATAGCTGGTATATAAAGAAATACAACCAAATCATAAAAAAGCCACTATTATATAGAGATTGGAATATAATTAACAATAGAATTTACAAATACAGACCTAACAGTAAAATCAACGAGAATGACCGATCTAGACGCCTGGAAACTCGTAATTCCGCGAGAAAAGAGAGAAACAATTTTACACCAGATGCACGATTCACCATATGCAGGACATCTGGAAAGAGAAAACAACTTATCATAGAATCGCTTAATTATACTATTGGCCGAATATGTACAAAGATACCGAAGAATACGTCAAAAGCTGCGAAATTTGTCAAAGATGCAAAGTAGAACAACGAGGTAAAATTGGATTCATGGAGACAAGAAACATAAAACCATGGCACGCGGTTTCAGCAGATGTAATGGGTGAACTCCCGAGAAGCAAAAAAGGATATCAATATCTACTAATCCTAGAAGACGTATTTTCAAGATTCATAATATGTATCTCGATCAAGAGAAAAACGGGAATAGCAGTGAGAAACGCGATAGAAAATAATCTTTGCACAGTCTTCGGTACTCCAGAATCTATTATAACGGATAATGGAAAAGAACTCATTAATAAAGAAATAGAGAAATTTACAAACGAGAACAAGATTCATCACGAAAAGACACCATCATATCATCTACAAAGTAACCCAGTGGAAAGAGTAAATAGAGTGGTGAAAACGATGATATCTTCTTTCATATCAGAGAACCATAAAGAGTGGAACAAGTATATCCCACAATTCCAATTTTCGCATAATTCAAGCGTACATGCTTCTACAGGATTTACGCCCGCATTTTTAATATTCGGACGAGAAATCCAACCTTTAAAACTATTAAAACGCGAATTGGAAAATATTAAAACACAAGGCAAAAAACACGTTTCTATTTCAGTCAAAAACGAGACCCAAGAAAATAATCAGAACATCGATCAAAGAAATCCAGAAGATTATATAAATGAAGAAACGGAAACCTGGGCAAAACGAATGAATTTGCTAGCTAATATCCATGTAGAAGCGGGAAAAAGAGAGAAGACAGAGAAAGAGCGTCAAGCTAATTATTATAATACTGGGAAAAGAAAATTTAATTTCGACATTAATGATAAAGTTTGGCAAAGAAATAGAATTTTATCTTCCGCAGCGAACAATACGAACGCGAAATTAGCCCCCAAGTTTGTAGGCCCATTTACGATTAGTAAAAAAATCGGGACGAATATTTACCAATTAGCTGACAGTTAGAGAATAGTAGAAGCGTCATGCCATGCGAGCGATTTGAAACCGTACGTAGCGAGTAGCAGGGAATTTGAAAAATCGAGCGCGAGCGAACTCGATAAAAATCATGTAGAAAATTGCGTTACCAACGACTAAGCGAGATAAAATCGCGAAGAAGAAATTTGGGAGGAAGATAATCGCGAAGAAAATCACCGAATGAGGAAACTAGCGAAGAAGCAAGAACCAACAATAAAGGCATTAAAATGTGGCCCCGGACGACTACGAAAAATAGACACCAGGAGTGCACGGAGAGTCCCGGAGCAAAAACATTCAGATCTACAAAGAAAGCGGGGACGCCTGCGGAAAGTAACGCATGATACACAGCAGCAGCGAGCGCCGAAAACCCAATGCTAGCTCTATTCTACCTCGCTACGCAGCATAGACGACCGATACGGCGAGCTGTCTAGATATCCGCGAACACGTTACAACGGGACAGACAGTCGAACGGAGTACATACCCAACCGAGACATAGCCTAGGACTTTAAGAACCGCAAAATTCGAGTATCGTGTGCTAGGAACAGAGACAGTAAGTTACTGCTGCGAATAACGAAATACAACGCGAGTGAATAAGTGCTGCGAATCGCGAGATATAACGCAAGGGCAAGGACTAAATAAAATGAAGAGCGATAGTAGCGGTTACACCAGCCTCGACGAAGGTCATCCGAATCGAGCAAAGGCACATGTATACGAGACGGACGAGCAAAACTTTTCCCTATGCGCTGAAAACCTCCGCGGCAATCTAACCGTCCATACCAGGTACGGAGAAATCGTCGTCCCACTCAACCGACCCGGAGATTCGACAAACAAAAACAAAGCAACAAGGACAGAAAAAGCAACGCAGACAAACAGCGAAATGGCTGAAGGAGGCCAAAGCTGGAGAAGCCAACAGAAAGCTTCAAGAACAGCAACATCAGGAGAGGCTCGCTCGCATTCAAGACGAGCGAGAACTCCGCGCAGCCGAGTACGCGCGCGAACTCCGCGAACTCACAAAAGTGAGACGAGATATTTACAGGATGACGCAAGGGAAACGACTTGCTGACGAAGAAAAGCGACCAAGAGAAGAGGACAAGGCAGACTTTCTCGCTATCAAAGATCGTTACGTACAAGACGCCCTCGGTAAGCTAGAAGAACAAGATTACTGGGAAAATAGAAAAGTCCGAACCGAAAGGCTCGGAGACCGAGTAAATAAGGCAATACCGACCTGGAACGTCGAAGTCCAAAACATCTGCAGGATTAAAAAATTAAATGAAAAAGAGGATCTGATAAACCACAAAAAAGCACATTGGCGAGCATCCACGAAGACGACTGGGCGGCGCTAGCAGACAGAATCCTCCAGCACCAGCTTGAGGAGGAAAAGACAAGACAACGGCAGGCAGCTGAGAAGTTGAAGCAACAAAAAATAATGAATGAGGTTAGATTAAAACTAGACATTCAGAGAGATAAAAGCAAGGTATAACTTCCTTCCGACCAAACTAAGTGCTCCACACAGAGACTCCGACGAGGAACAAGAAAACTCGACGTCGAGCGACAAAGAATATAATGAAAGCTGCAACCCACTCAAAGAAGCCAACGTAAACGTAAAGCAAGCCAAACACCGCGACATCGACTCACAATCAGAAGAAGAGAACTCACTAGCAAGAGACCGGCAGTTCGCAGCGTGAAAAATCGAACAAATATATTCATCCGTGGAAAATCCCAGATGAGGAATTCAAGAGAAGGATAGATGAAACTAACGAATATTTCCGGAAAAATTGCAGGAAACCACGCCGACAACAGAAGAAGGCGGAAGACAGCAACAACGAACAATGATTTTCTCCTGCAAGTCACGAGCGTTTCGCGAGTTGCATAGAGTGAGACTAGAACGCCGTATCATAAATCATTTAAATACAAGTTTTATTTTTTTTTTTCTTCTTTTTTCGTTCGGCAATAACACTAACTCGCGCGACATCGATAAACGCTCTGCGAAGAAAAGATCTAAGGTTAAGATTCTTACAGTTTTAGAAAATAAGTATATGTAGAATGATATAGAAAATAAAGAGTAGAAACCTTGTGGTTTTGTAAATCTCATCACAAAAATAAAATTCTTCTTTATGTTCTTTCAAATCCAAATCCGCAAATTAAAGAGCGTAGAAAAAGAAAAATAAAATTCTTCGTGATGTTCTTTTAAATCAGAATATGCAAATTATTTAGCGTAGAAAGACAAATTACGCCATTATTAGGAAGCATAGCCTCATTAACATAGCAGAACATTTTTATTTTTTTAAATTTATTTTATTTTTCTTTTTGATACTAAACATTTTTTTCTTTTTCGTTTTGTTATGACTTAGAAATACGAACGATCTCATGTAATTAACGAATTTAGACTCAAAAATGTAAAAATAAATAGTAAAAATGTAAAAATGCATCTCACACGCGTGAGACGAGAAACTATCAATAAACAAAAAAATATATGTATCCCTTTTTGATTCTTTATTTGAGGATAGCTAGCGAGAGTTCGTACACTCACGAAAACGTACCGCACATCCTCGATCCCTCACGGTTTCGAAAAATGATCGCACGAAAATCGTATACGAGAGATAGATAGATAGATAGATAGATATTTATTTGTAACGGAGTACAAAACGAATCCATAATACAGTCAGCATATTAAAATTCGCACATAGTAATCGTAAAAACAAGTAAAATAAATTGCGTCAGGTTTACAATAAAATAAAATAAAAATAAAAATAAGAGAGAGAGAGAGAGAGAGAGAGAGATCGTGGCCGAACCGAGTTACAATAAATAATGACTTACGGGGAGGCGCAGACTCCCGATGCACGCAGAATGAGGCAAAGAACAATTGCTGGCCACGCGCACTCGTGCTGTTCTCTTCTCCTTGCTTCGCAACTGCATGGTTTTTCCAAAACGCGTCCGGTCGCTCGAGCAGTCAGGGCTAATCTCTCGAATCGTGGTGCGGATCGACCCGTTCCGGCGTCGATCCTCCCCCTCTTATCTCTCGCTAGTCTTATCGCCGTCCGTGCTACCCTCTGGGTTCGCCGATTAGACTAATTAGCCGCCCGTGGACGACTTAGGTTCGCGGAGACGCGTGGGATTCAAATCATGAATCTCCACGCGTCGCAATAAATATAAATAAATTATTAATTATAATATTATTATTAAGAATCAGAGTCGGCGCCTGGCGCCTACAGCTTCAGGCTCGGCTATGTTACGGAAGTCTCAGCTAATCAGGAGCCCCGGCTGCGCTCTCCTCCACTCTACAGGTGATGAGAGCTGTAGTCCCTCAAAGAGTGGAGCAGCGAGACTCGCTCGTGAACCAGCGATTTTTGCGGATCCCTCAAAAGATCAAGCACGGCTACTGACTCTCGCTGAGGGCAACCCTGAGATTGCCCATCGGCAAAAGGAGTGCCCCGGCCAACTTTCCTCCCAAATTGCAAAGACCGCAAAAAATCGCTCGTTTAAAGGAAAAGTCCGGTAGTCGCTCACACTCAGGGCAGCGAAATGCTCTCGCAAGCTTTCATTAAATTATAATAAAATATTTTTATTCCGCGGATGCAAAAAATAAATTTACTATATTTTTTCTCAGTGTATGTACTCGTCATGATAATAAAAAATAAAATATTAACATTCATTTTTATACTCTACTAGGTTTATAATGTAGTTTTAAGTTAATTTATCAATTTATCATTCCATAAAAATAGCAAGGGACGAGCATCTGACCGATTATTCGTACAATAAGAAAAGAGAAAACCGCGTTTTCTTTTAGAAACATTTTTTTTTCTAAATCTTCTATTCTTCTAAACCATTGGATGTTTTCTGTATTCTATCTGCTTTCCACTCTATGTAATCTCTACTTCTGAAAAAGCCGATCTACGAAGGTCCTTTTTTTTTTATAGCAGATGCAACAACGGTAGCCATGCTGCTAACTTAATTAATTTCGGTTATTGGTTTTTATTTTTTTTTATTTTTGCAAATATTTTACGTACTTATTGTGGCTTTTGCTGCTATTCTTATATATTTTTAATGAGACGCAAGAAAAAATAATTAAAAAGAATTTTTCTGTGAAGGTCGCACTTGTACTTTCGATTCAGAACTTTATTTTTCAATCTAAAAATAACCTTTGCGCAATCAACTATTAAGTATTACTAATTTCTAAAAATATACATTGTTCCATTTACAAAGTTCACTTTTTTATCTTTTACTTCCTGTAATTTTAAAACGACAATTTTTAATTAATTATGCACACTTTTTATTTATCTTCTAATGAGGTCTTCCCCTATTCACTGCAGATAATCTTTTATCAAAATTTTAGGTATAAATTGAGCAGTTTTAACGGCATGAAATAGTTGACTTTTAAATCACTTTCAAACCAAATATTTGTAGCTGTAAGTATATATAATATCTTTAAAAGTAAAAATTTTTTGCCGCTTGTTTTACATTTTTATTTATTATTGTGTTTTATATAGATTTTAAAGCATACAATAAAAGTATTTATGCTAATGTTATAAATGTATGTTTTTAAAGTCAGGAATAAAAAAAAATATTTAATTCTTTAATAAATAAATTTATATTTTAAAACTTTATTTTAGAAAACTTTAAAAATTAAATCTCATTATATTAAATAAAACTTCAATAATATTATTATTTCTCTATTGCTAGAAAATAAGTAATATAACTAAGTAATAGTATAATAGATTTAAATTTCCAATGTCGATCCAACTTAAAAAATGTGTTTTGTTGTTTTAGAGAATTTAAAATGAGATACTTAGTGCTTCTTTTATCATGTGCAGTGATTTTTGCAACGCTCGATGATTGCAATGCTCAAAATTATACCAGCTTCCATAATTTGCAAGGTGGGCAAACTTTACAAGTTGGACAAAGACCTTTTGCTGATAAACTGTTCCACAGAGAAATTATTAAAGTAAAACATCAACCTTTCGCAAGGTTAAAGGAAAGAAGAACTTTCAGTACTGATGGCAAAGCAAGAATCACAATGATCAAAGCTTTCTCTCAAAAACCAAATGGAGCAATTGCTACGCTCATCAATGGAGGTCCAGGACAAATTTTCGCTACTATTGAATTTGTAAGCCAACCGAGCCATGGCATTGATTATATGGTTGAATTATATGCTAGATACTAGAAATACATAACAAATTTTTTATAAAATGTATATTTAAATTTTGAATAAATGCATAGTTTAAAAAAAATTTATATTCGTTATATAATATATACATCCGCGATAGTGATTAGCCTACCCTGATGTTAATATAATAAAGTTGTTAATATAATATTTTAATGAAGCCCCATTAAATCTCATAAAATCCCATAAAATATCTAATAGTTTTATTAACCACCCATTTATATTTTATGCGGTTATATGTGCATTTCCGAGTTACTTTTATAAACCAGAAAATACTAATAACAGTAATTTTTCGAACTAATTAATAAGTATTTATAAGATATTTCTCATTAACGTAACAAGGGATTTTACATAAAAAAAAAATTTTAAGGAATAAAATAGTATATGTTATATATATTTTATCAGTTATAATTATTAGTTTCAGATAAATAAATTATTTTTGAATAAATAAGATTATAACAGTAAAATTTATTTAAGGATTAATAGTAGCTTTAAACATTAAAAACATATAAACTTTAATAAGCATATTTTATAAAAAAAAAACCCTGCCAATTCATTGGCAATTAGCTTCTTCCTAACTAATTTATTTTTCCAATAGTTATATCAATAGTTCAAATATGAAATATATTAATGCAGTATTTTTAAAAAATTGAATAAAATTAACTAATTAAAATATAATAAAATTATTTATTCATAAATAAACTATATTTATAATAAAATAATATGACTGTTCTATGCAATCGCAATACCATGTATTATTTAAAATCGTTATAAAACAAAAACTAGTACATGAATTTAAGTTATTAATTTTGAAAATTTAGTAAAAGGTGAAAAAAATAAACTGTCGTTCTTTGAAAAAGATCAATTATTCAATAAAATATAGCCATTCAAAAATTTAAAAAAAAACTAAAACCTCAATATCTTTCGAATTCATAATTTTCATAAGCTGAAAACTATTCAGATCAAAATATACAAAAGATCTAACTTTTCCCAAAATTTCAATTAAATTAAAGCCTTTTTACTTCCGTAATCGTTGGTCATACAAAACTCATTTTTTTCAGTTTTCAGCATTTTCCTCAAAATCTTTTTGACATAATGGCTTGAAATTTTTACAGATTATAGCTGTTTATAAACTTAATTATACTAAACATTTTTTCAGAGAAGTTGATCACTAAATTCAGAGTTATTAGCATTTAAAAAAAAACTCCTTTTTGATAAAAACAAAAATAAAACAAAAAATTTTTCGAAAATTGAAAATTAACGATAAAACGAAAATGAATAAGCGAAACATAAACATATTTTATGACCCGTGCGACGAAATGTCGTGAGGCCGTCCGCGCGCGCAACTCCAAAAAGGAATTTGTTTACAGGTTCGAATTAAGACGGCAATCGAGGAGCAACGGATTAAGTCATTGTTTTAACTATCAGTATTTTCAATTTCGAAGAATTAATGAATATTAATTGTATTGTATTGACGTGTCTGCGTACACGTAGATTTTCGTGTGTGAGTGTGAGTATGTTTGGGTGAGTGACTGAGTTTAATATAATTTTAAAGGAGTCTCGTTGAAACGTTTGAAGTAAGAAGTTGGTTTTGGAGTTTTTGAATTTCTCGGGAATTTTGAGTCTTTGCGAAGTGAATGTTCGGGAGTTGTAATTTGTTAATTTGTTGAATATAAGGTGAATGTCCCATTTTCTATTCATTTTATTTCATTTTTTATCCTTTTATTTTTAATCTAACAATATTTTTAATTTATTCAATATTTGCGGCAAGATATAAATAATTTTAATAACTTTTTTTCGAAATATTTATCTATACATATTATTTATAAATATATAGAAGTGAGTAGAAATTGGGACATGAGTAGAAATTGAGACATTTACCTTATTTGTAAATTGTTGAATCGATTATTGTAACTAAATTCAGATTAATTTATTGGAATTTAATTCAGGCGCGGGGGAAGTCATTTCGACACTGATCATTGGGGGGGGTGATTTTTATTTTAGGAAAGAGATTTTGACCAACACGTGGCTTACTGTAGGGATGAACCGGCGGCTCAGGAGTTTTTACAGTCTAATAACCAAGTTCGGGAATATTTTGAGGTAAATATGAAAGATCTGGGTAAATTAATTATTTATGACTTCTGCTTCGCTTGAGTACTCGTTTTTTCTTGCAAGTTTTTTCAAAATCATGTGATGATTTTTGACGATGCAGTGGGCTACTCTATAATCTTTTTACCTAATTATCTACATGCTAATCTTGTTTTTATTTTCTTGATGCTAATTTTTGAAAAGCTATTCTCGTTATGATTTTAGGAATCCTTCTTTCTATAAAAAAAATTCAAATTTTGATAAGATTATTATAATTTTCTGCAAGAAAATATCTTGTCTCATACTTATACTTATTTAATGTTTGCTCTCACTTTTGAAATCTGCAGTAATTTATTTAAAATGTTTAAACGGAATCTGTTGAATCATTCGTCGGTAAATACCAAGATTCAAAAATCGTGGTAAGGTAGGTTTCTTGCTCAATCTCAATCTATGTTTATAACAAGACTAGAGAAATATTATCTTTGGCGCTTGTGCTTTTTAATACATAGATGAAACTATTAAACTTGATTACTTAATTAATTTGTAGTACTACAAATAGTACTACAGTACCTAGATAATTAATGATTTGTAGTAAAGGAAACTTAAATATTTTGAAGCTCTTCCTCTTCTTTATTAATTTCTACAATTAATAAAAAAATATTCAAGCATCCCAACTTGCAAGCAAAACATAGCGATAGAATTTTGCGCGCACACTGAAAACTTAAAATGTTTCCAACTTTCTAACTAACTGTCAATATAACTATTTAAAAAATGCTTTTGCCAATTCTGACGTCACCAAAGCGTCCAAACGTTTTTCCACCAGCATATTAAATTTCCGCGTGCTCTGAACTTGAAATCCTAAAACTGTTTATCTGTCCAGTTTTTTTTTAGTTCGCTGCTCCACCTGCTATTTATACTTGACGACTATTCTGCATATAATTATTCAGCGCTAGAAAATGTCCAATTCCCGACTGAGACGCGACTCATAATGGTTATTTAAAGTAACAATAACAAGAAAATAAAATTCTTGCTCGCGCGGCGTAGCGACAAAGTGATCATGGAAAAAGAGAGGAAATGTAACATTGCATAACGGCGGGGGCATATGGGCGACTGTCCAGACCTCAAAATAGCTTCGTTTATTTTAACATGGGAACATTTTGTGACTTTTCTCCACGCAAAACTTTTCGTAGCTTTTCACGGTTAGGATGCGGAGATTAAACCGGCAAAAATTACAAACACGACCTCATTATTTTCGAATTATTGCCTGTTTGCGTTATAAACTCTGAAATTTATTCAGATGCTGTTGACGGATCTTTTTTAAAAATAGAACTTTTTTTAATGCAAACTTTTACTTTTATTTTGTTTTTTAATAATTATTTTTCCAGTACTTATCATCAAAATTATTGTTAAAAGGCCATTCTTCTGATTTGCAAAATAAATGAATTTGACGCTACCAAAATAAGTCAATCACTTTTTTTCAGTCTCTGTTTATTAATTTTTTAGTTATTGAATTTGATTTCTTTATAATTTTAAAAACAAAATGATACTGATGTTTCAAAAACATGTTATTCAAAAAGAAAACATTATTAATTTTCAACTTCGCCAAAAGCAATTTATATTAATTTAAATAATATTTTATGTATTTATTTACATTACTGAAATCAGTAATCAATTTAATAAAAAAAAATAAATGTTTAAAACCATAATATTCAGATGTTGAACGATATTGTGAACCGTGAGTGTAAGTCTTTAAATAACTGTAGAATGTCGTGTTTATTTGAACCAATGATGTTCTCCAATAACTTCAAACGTAATTCAAAAAATTAGTGCTTTCTGTACTGATTTCAATTTTTTGTAGGTCAGTAAAAATACATTGCCCTTACCTTGCTATATTAATATAATTTTTATGAATTTTCGCCCGACGGCATTCGGAACCACTGCTCGAAAATAATAGTTTGTCTCTGCGGCGATCAGAGGTAGCAAAACAATTTTAAATAATTACTCATTTCAATGTTTTCTAACTACTTTGCAAAACAGTAAGTTCACCGCAAAATGAAAAGTATTATTTGAAGACTTCCGAGATTCCAAAATAGTCCCTTAAATTAAACCCTTAAATTTGTAATTTTCAACCTGCCCCATTAAATTTGATTTAGTATTTCCGCGTAATACTAATTTCTACTAGCTTAATTTGTACCCCATTTCATTTTCAACAATTGTACAAATGTAAGTCCTCCCTTTGAACTCGCCTAAATTTAAATTCTTCATTTATAAGAAGTGATTGGTCCGTTCCAATAAAAGCTCAAATCATTTTAAAAAAACATCGCGTCAAGTTGCCGAGGGGTGTGGGGGAGGGGGGCGCTTAATCGCTTTTTTCACCCAGCCGCAAAGCTTCGCAGCCGAGTATGACAGGCGGAGCAGAGGAGAGAGCGGCGTCTTTTTGGAACGTCACGCCTCGGAAATTAGTTTTCGTCTGCCTCGCGGTCACTGAGTCTTTGGCCAAGATTAGCCCTGGCCGAATTCCCCTCCCACTCCTGCTGTATTCCTCCTCTTCCTCCCCCGAACGGATCCACCTCCGATTTTTCCACGTCGAGAGCTCTATTTCGAAATCGACTTCATTCCGATTTCGACTCGATCGAGTCGAGGCGACTTGTCATCATGGACAGGAAGGCCCGCCGCCGCCGCGGACTCTCTCCGGTCCTCTCTTGCACCCCTTCTCGCGAGATCGAGAGAGAGAGAGAGAGAGATAGAGTTGGGATGAGAGTAGGGATTTCGCTAACCACCGACTCTATATCCAAATGTCGAAATGAGAATGAAGGCGGTCCAGTCTGCGACGAGCGTCGCCGCCGTCGCCTCATCCGCCTCCCCCGTCGACGAAAGCTCGCCTCTTCTTTTTTTGTTTAGGAGTTAGGGACGCCTCGCAGTTCCGCACTTCAATCGCGAGCAGGTGTGTGTGTGTGTGTGTGTGCGCGTGCGGGGCTGCGTTGCGCGACGTTGCACTTGACATCACCGTCAGCGTTCGTCAGCGCCCGACTATTACGTGTGTCAGTGCAGTGCTCGAGTGACCCCCTCAACTATTACATCTCGAGGTGGGCTCCTTTCTTTCGGGAGTTTCGAAAAACTATATATTATACGCATCTCGCCGTTGCAAAAGTTCCGTTCTAAAAATATCCGGATATCACGACCGACCGCTATTCTATGTATTTATAAATAGACTTTCATATTTTGTATGCTTTGAAACTATGCCAGATATAAGAAGGAGCTCCATGATTTGAGATGTAATATTTGAGGAAAAAAGCTTTTCGCGCCCGCGAGTGTGGCGATTGTGGGAAAAGCACTACAGCCTGGACTCACACGTTTATACCCTTGTGTTTTTGTTAAGGAGCTGAGCCAGAAACTCGGCGACGACAAGAGCGTTTCGGAGCACCTGAAGCTACCGATCCAACGCATCAATGACTACCAGCTTCTGCTGAAGGTAAGCCGATTGTCGCCTCCTCGTTATCGCGCCTCGTCAAAATTATCCCCCAAGAGCTCGATACTTTGTAAGCGCGATTTATGCCTTTGGATTTCGTCCAATCTCGCGGCGACTAGATCGTATTACAATTCCCCGAGCGGTGAGACATGGAAATTTCACCGTAAACCTCTTCCCGATAAAACCAATTCCGCGCTACGCCGCGAATTTGTCTATTGGCAGCATCGGCTCATTTGCTACGCATATAAACGCGAGCAGCCCAAAGTTACCTAATGCCTTTCGCGCGCGGATAGTTATTGCTTTGACGGATATTAGCCGAGAAATTATCGAGGTCGCGCGGGATCGTAAAAATAACGCGCGATAATGCAGAGAGAGAGGTGCTTCGCGCTGAATTTTATCAAATTCAATTAGGATATAGTTGGGTCCCGAGAGGCAATTCGAGCGAGAACTTTTTCATTGCTACACTGCCAATGTATTTTTGAACTTTATTTTGTTTATTTCGAGCGGCGCCATATAAAATCGAGACCAGATGTTGATTCGCGAGGCGCATCATAAGTAAAAAAAACATGCGGGCCGGGACACTTTTTTTCGGAAAAATTCATCGAACGACACGTCGCGCCGAATAAATAAAATCCCGCGCGCCGATTCAGCGCCACATTGGCTCGCCCCATCGAATTTCCAGAGGAAGGGAGGAGGCAGCGGCGTTCGAAAAAAGTTCGCGTTCGCTTAGAGCTGCTCGCCGAGAGATTCCGCACGAGTATGAGAGATCGAGTGGGCGCCACACGGATTTAGCTCGCTAAAAATGGCTCCTCCCGATCGTTCCAATATCACAAGAATCCAAGCATTGTCATGTTATTTCGGTGATCGCTTTTCGTGAATGTAAGCGTCGCGCCTGTTCTTTTCACCCCCTCGCAGGAGCTGGTCAAGTACTCGACGCGGCTGGGCGAGGACTGCGACGACCTCCAGAAGGCTCTGGAGTTGATGCTAGGGATCCCCCACCGAGCGACCGACAACAAGTTCATCAGTAACATCGAGGGATACAAGGGCAACATCCACAAGCTCGGCAGACTACTCACTCACGTCAGTAGCGCTTCGTTGAGTTTGTTTGCACTGGGCTGTATAAGGTGAACGATCCGATTTAATCGTCGTGTTTTGTGTGTGCGGAGTGTAGGAGTGGTACACTGTTACGGACAAGGACGGAAAGAGCAAGGAGAGGTACCTATTCCTTTTCAAGGCCCGGATTCTCGTCTGCAAGGTCAGGCGCATCTCCGACGACAGATCGGTCTTCGTTCTCAAGGATATCATTCGAGTAAGTGCGATTTATCGATGGCTCAAAGCGAATCGCAATCGTGATTTATTTATTTATCCTCTCTCCCGAGCAAATTTTAAAAGAGTCATTATTCACTTTTATCGTCCCACTTCTTACTTCAGCCACGAAAATAAACTAAAGCCGCAGTACTTGCGAGTAGTAGGCAGTCGGTTAAAACTCTCGGCACTTTTACAAATTTCAGCTCCCCGAAGTCGAGCTAAAGGACCACCCGGACAACTTGCGCAGCTTCGAGCTCCACCAGAAGCCGGGGGCAGCGGACTCGAGGACCCATTACCCGATCACCCTCTCCGCCCACAAGGACCCGGTCAAGGCCAGCTGGCTGAAGGAGATCCGCCAGTACGCCAGTGATGTAGTGGCGCTTGCCGAGCACGCAGCCGACGACTTGCAGCTGACCGACGTTCCCGAGCTCGACAAAGGAAACCCAGGGGAACAGACACAGGCAGACATGTCGCGACGATACTCATCGAGTCGCGTGAGCGCTTCTTCGAAGCTCGTCGAAGGTATACGCGGTTATTGACGCTCTTCTTCGGCTGAAACTTTAAATAATGGGGATGCATGCTACAATTACTTGTAACTGTTAATTAATACACTTGGATTGACTAATTGGCATAAATTAAATTGCCAATTTCTCATTTCCGAGGGAAATATCAATTTTAAATCTGCCAGCTAAAAATACAGATAAATTTATGATTGACCCATTCCAACATCTGGTGGAGATATTCATCATCCCACGTTGAAACGGATTCTCAATTTTAGAATCGTCGTTCTCGAGCGTAACGAGCAGCCGAATGGTGGCCGAGTCCTCCTACGTGTCATCGAGCTCGGCTACCCAGAGCGCGCAGCAAATAACCTCCACCGGAGGAACCGCCGTCGAGTCCTCCAGCTCTTACCAACGAAGAGTATCCGGAGGTACATCCACGGTCGACGCCTCGGAAACGAAGACCGCCAGACTCGCCTTGTCCAGCGAGGCTGGCAAGCCCAAGTTCCAGAAGACCATCGAAGGATGCCAAGTGGAACGTAAGACTAATATAATATATATTGTTTGTTACTTCTTTCGATTGACTTCGATTCCGAGTCTGGAGACGACTACCGGACTGTAATAATTTAATTTAATATTGAAGAACTAAAAATTTTAGAGTAGTATGACATATTTAAATAGTTATTAAATAGATTAACCAGAAAGTAGCCCTCAATGTGAAGTAGCGATCCCCGAGTACAGTATCGTTATTGACAATTGATGGCGTAAAAAAATATTTAAATTCTATTTAAAAGATAACTGTTAAATTAGAAAGGTAGAGTTACTAAAACAATGAAAAGACACTCTGGAAAATACTCTGTGAATGGTATTGGTACAAGTATGGTAAAATGAGTATTACACAAGGCAATACTATCATACACAATATTTACTCAATGGGCTGAGTAAAGAGAGAATATAACATTCGTTTGCGATTCTCCCGCTGGACAAAGCGAACCGTTAATTGAAATAAACGTACCGCCCTTAATCGATATAAATAATGATTAGTTATCTGAAACCGTTTTTCCTGTTCTAGCATCTCGAGCAAAATTGGCTATGTTACACGTCATAGGTAAAGTCAATTGCAGCGTGTATCACGTATAATCATCGTCTCTTACAATCGCCTTCTCTTTGTATATCTATAAACTATGTATTTTTCTGTCGTTTTTTACTATAGAGTTACAAAGTATATCTCACTCTTGTTTACTTTTTATTAGTGGCTTACAAAAGAAAAAAAAACGCTTTCAATCACGTCGTTGCTTCAATGTTCTATATTAGAAAAACGATGCTTCTACCGCCTAATTCTTTGAGACTTTTTTTCTTTTTTCGACTCTATTTTTCTTTTTCACTGTAAATGACACGCACACATACACCACCACGCACTTATCCATTTACTCTTGTCATTCACACACTGACTCCATGTCGTTATTTACACGCTCAAGCACAATTTTTGTAAGTACACTGTTGGTTACGCATTTTTTAGTAGTGGTAATTCAAGGCACTTGTAAAGTACACTCAGCGGCCATACGACAAAGTACTCGTCAAAACATTGTAAATAATAAGATTTACATGTATACAAATAAACAATTTTTGTAGCGCAGCATTTACTTTGTTTTATTTTTTTAGGAATAATATGCTGTTCTGTAACGCAGTGTAATGTGTAAAAAAAATGTGATTCATCCATATATCACTCATATTCGTTCTTTACTCATTATTTTACTCTCGCTTCCTCGTCCCCGCGGCACTCTCTCGCCCGCGCCTAAAATTCAATTTCAATTCGCAGCCGGAGAATGTGCCACTTTCGAGTGCGTCATGAAGGCATCCGAGTCCATGACGAAGATGGTGTGGTTGAAGGACAACAAGCCCATGGACGACAAGCTTGCGGATCGCGTGAAGACGATTCAAGACGGCGAAGCCTTCAAGTTGGAAATCGAAAACGTGCTGGAATCGGATTCCGGCATTTACACGGCTCGCGCGACCAACGGAGAAGGACTGGCAACTTGCACGGCGCAATTGGTCGTGCAGCAATGTGAGTTCACTCGGATTCCTTTTTCAGTCTGTTGAAAATAATTAAAAATGAAACTCTCGCTTTGCAGTAACTCCCGAAGAAAGGAAAGCCAGGGCCGACGCCAACTCGCCAATCTTCTTGGTACGGTTGAAGGACACAGAGCTCCTTGAAAACACGTACCTGCGATTCATGATCAAAGTCAAGGGCGACCCCAACCCGGAGCTCAAATTGTACGCAATCTCTTTTACCCCTTTTCACAAAATCAATCAATAAGATATCACTGCTAATCATTAAACGCTTGCAATATAGCTACAAGGACGGCGTGCTGATCGACTCGAAGAACGAACGAGTGAAGGTAATCACGGAGAAGGCGGACAAGGGCTTCTACGAGATCATCATTCCGGACGTTCAGCGGGAGGACGCCGGCAAGTACAGCTGCTCGGCGCAGAATCGCTTCGGCGAGGCGACGTGCGAGGCCACCGTCACCGTCACCGACGAGAAGCAGATGTTCGCCGGCCTACCCGAGGGTCTCCTCGAGCCGGGAGCCGAGCCGAAGTTCGTCTGGACCAGGGACGGCGTGCCCTTCGATCCCGAGGAGAGGTTCAAGGTCCTCTTCAAGGACAGCGAGGACACCCTGGCGCTCGTCTTCCAGCACGTCAAGCCGGAGGACGCCGGACTGTACACCTGCGTCGCTCAGACCAGCACCGGGAACATCAGCTGCAGCGCCGAGCTCACTGTTCAGGGAACGGTTAATCAGCTGCTGAAGGAGCCGGCTAAGCCGGCACTGCAGTCCGAGTCGAGGACCTCGGAAGTCAGCGCCGGTGGCTCGGCTATGCTCGACCTTCAGGTAAGGCTTTCTTCACTCTTGCGTTTTAGGTTCCATTTTACTAAGACATTGCACAATCTTATCCGACGTAGGTGAAAGGCTACCCGAAGCCGAACATCACCTGGACCAAAGACGGACAGGAGATCATCGCCGGAGGCAGAATAAAGTATCTGTGGGAAGACGAGGAGTCCCTATCTCTGGTCATTAAGCAGGTAACCGCACAAGACGCCGGCATCTACAAGATTCGCGCCAAGAACGAGCTGGGCGAGGACAACACGCAGATAGAGCTGATCGTCAAGTCTGGGCCGAAGATCACCAAGCGCATGGAGAACATCACCGTGCAGGCCGAGCAGACGATCAAAATGTCGGTCGACATCGAGGCTTCGCCGGCGCCCAACGTCAAGTGGTACAAGAACAACCAGATCATCCAAGAGTCCGAGCGCATATCCATCTCCAAGGAATCCGACAAGACTTACACCCTCACCATCAAGAGCGCCTCTCTGGAGGACTCCGGCTCCTACTCCATCGTGGCCAAGAACGAGATCAACGAGACCTCGCAGTTCTGGGACTGCACGGTCAAGTACCCGCCGCGCATCACCAAGAAACTCGGCGAGCCGCGGCTCATCGAGGAAGGCGACAGCCTGACGCTGCAGATCGAGGTCGAATCCGATTACCCGCCGACAGTCGTGTGGATCAAGGACGAGGAGGTGTTGAAGCAGAGCGAGCGCGTACTGATTAGCGAGGACGGTAACAAGTATTCTCTACAGATTGACAAGCTGATCGATACGGATACGGCCGCCTATAAAGTTGAGGTTTCCAACAAGGATGGAAAGAGGACTGATGAAACTGCGATTCAGGTATTATAAGAACTTGCTTTATGAGAATTTTTAAGATTTTTTTGTACAGGTAAAAATGACTAATTTGTAAATTTTAGGTCCGTTCCGCTCCATTATTTAGAAAGAAACTAGAGGACAAAACAGCAACGGAGAACGAAGCCAACGTGGAATTGTCCGTAACTATCGACAGCTTCTCCGAGCCGGAAGTGGAGTGGTACTTCAAGGGTAAAAAGATCTCCGAAGAGAAGAAGGAGTACACCCAGTCCAAGGACGGCAACGTCTACAAATTAGTGATCAAACAAGCGAAAACGGAATGCGCCGGCAAGTACACTTGCAAGGCGAAGAACGAGGTGGGCCAAAGCGAGAGTTCCGCGGCTTTGACCGTCAATTTCAGGCCTAAGCTGGTCAAGAAATTGGCCGATCAGAAGGTGAAGGAAGGCGAGACGCTGAAGCTGACGGTACAAGTCTCCGCTGTCCCGGACCCCGAAGTCAAGTGGTACAAAGACGGACAAGAGGTTTCTGCTGATGCCAGGATCAAGATCTCCCGGGATAGTCAACGGCTTGAGAATTACGACTTGACGGTCACTCTGTTGAAGGGCTCGGACGGTGGAGTCTACGAAGTGCGAGCTGCCAACGATTTGGGTTTCGTCTCTAGCAAGAGCAAAGTCATCGTTTTAAGTGAGTACCAAATCGATTATTTAATTTGTAATCGTAAATCAGCTATTCGAACAGAATTATCTCCGTCTGTAAGTACTTGAAAAATCGTGTCCCCCAATGTTAAAGATTTTCATTAATTTGTTCATTTATGTGTACAACTTCCACTCCCTTTTATATACGTATTTAATGAATTTGTGTCTTTTAACAAAACTTCTACATTAAAACTGTATTTTGAAACGTTACACTTAGCTAAATCCGAGGAAACGACGGAAGAAGCTGTAAAAGATGAAGAACAGAAGGCAGTCGAAGAAGATTTATCAGATAAAAAACAGAGTGCAGAACAAGAAGGTGTGAATAATATCTTTTTTTTAGTAAAAATTCAAAAATTTTATGTTCTAATAGATGAGTGCAATGTACTAATTTTTCTTGCTTTTTCGTAAAACAAACCATTTTAAAAAAATATAGTTTTTTAATAATTATTAAAAGTAAAAATTAGTGCAATGTATGAAAAACATAAAAATTTATTCTAATGAAATTACTACAGCTTAATTTTAAACAAAATTAGAGTGAAATATTTTAATCACGTTTTAAATATAGCTCTTGTGAAGATATTTTTGTAAAAGTAGATGCAGCTTTTATTTTCTCTTTTTTTGCACAACTTTTAATTAAATTTTTGAATTTAAAAAATGTTTAATATAAGTATCACTAAAACTTTATTCTACTTACTTAATATGAAAAAATAATGTTCAGTTTTTTACTTTGAAAGTTTTTCACTGATTTATTAAATTTGACAGTAAAAGAATTTTTTCTCTTTTTTTATGTATTTTGATTTTTTCATAATTTTCTGTTAATATGTTCACAAGAGAAAAATGACTAAGCAGTATTGCCGACATACTCAAATGCTACTAAAAACCCAGTCCCAGCAAAAAGTCTGCCAAAATCTTGTATATAAAAATACTGTACAGTAAAGCTAATATTCTACTTAGCTTCATAAACGTAAGCTTTAAAGAGGTAGTTGTAGAAAACAAATTTGTAATAAATTCAGGTCGTGTCAAAGTGACGAAGCATAAGTCCGAAGTTGTTAAAGGTTCAGGTGGGGAAACGATAACTATTTCCGTCGCTTCAACGACCGAGCACGAAGCTACTTTATCAGGTACTCTTTACAACAACTACACTAAGCAGCCAACTGCAGTAAATATTATAAAATTAAAAATCTTAATATTTAATACCGCTTACGCACTAGTCGCTTCGAAGTACTTGACGTGTTACATACGCAACAGAAGAGTACATATATTTATAAGCTCATAGACACAGAATGCTTCTGCAAACAAAGACAGTCTCTATATGATCATTCATTTAGCTTCTTTACGAGTAACGACAATAAAAGTATTTGTCAAAATTTACATAAAAAAACTGTAATATCTGTAGCGTAATATTTATTAACTTCAAGGCTTCACATAACAAAAGCAGCGCACTAACACTCCGTCTAAATGAGTGCCACCCATGTAGCACGGAGAACCGATCGCTTGGCCGCCGCTAAATTGTTACCTTAGCTTCGCTTCGGACGTGAACGACTTGATGGTCACATTGGAGCGAGCTTTCGTAGGTCCGGACGAGAAGCATACCATCAGCACGATGAAGTCGACCAAAGTCGAAGTCCAAGAGATGAATACCCACGACGTCGGGCCTCAGGTGGAGGAAATCGCCTCCTACAGTTACACCATTCACGAGGACGAGGAGATCTCGTCCAAGCCTCAAAACGGTATGTTGATCGAGGAATTCTCCGAAAGCGAGGATAAGGATAACAAAGGAAAGCTTGATAAGCTGCACGTCAATCGAGGCGTTTCCATCGTTTCCGTATCTGACGATGATACCAGCGCCAAAGGCATCTCCCGGGATGTCAGTACCGATGACATCCAGGGCTTGGATATGACTGAGGACGTGAACGGAAACGGAATGAACGGAAACGGCGAGGCGGACATCTACGAAAAGAGAACCCTTTGCGAAGAAACGATAATCGAAGAGCGATCTATCGACGAATCTTTAACCGAGTCCGATAAACCGCAGAAACGCGACTCAGTCGCCACAAACGGACACATTACGAAAGAAAAATGCGAACGAAAAGCATCTATTTCTTCCGAGAGCCAATTTGCGAAAGATACCACGACTTCTGAAACGAGCGTAAAGCAGAATGCTGTGGTAGAGGAGAGTAAATTGACGAGGCAGAGTTCGATCAGAAGGGACAGTATTTCTGAAGCGAAGCAAGCGCAGCGCGAAGACGTTTCTACCCCTATCAAACAGAACGGAGTTTCGGAGGAGCACAAGCAGAATGGTGTTCTTTCAAGGCAGAGTTCTCTAAGTAACAAGACTTTATCGAGACAGAGCTCAAAATTAGAAAGGTTCGACTCTACTGAAACCGAGAAGATTGAAGAAAAAACAATTTCTAGACAGAGCTCCATGAATGCCAAGAACTTGTCTAGGCAAAGCTCTAAATTGGAGAGATTCGACTCCGTTGAAAGCGAGAAAGTTCAAGAAAAGACAATTTCCAGACAGAGCTCCCTCAATGCTAAAACTCTATCGAGACAGAGCTCTAAGCTGGAGAGATTCGACTCTGTCGAAAGCGAGAAAGTTCGAGAAAAGACAATTTCTAGAGAAAATTCGATAAGAGCGGCAATCGAGGATGACGAGGAAGAGGACGAAGATATGAAAAAGTTATTTGAACGAATCAAACGGCAAAGATCTGTGCTCGAAGAAATTTTAGAAAATAATGACAAGAAAGACGGCAACGGAAAAGAAGGTAATTTCAAAACGAACGAGAATTAATGTGATAAGAATAAAGTTTAAATTGAATCTTTTAAAAAGAATAAAGCTTCGATAGTTTCTATTATCTATAACTAACTCTCCCTATCTTCGAATCTGTCACACTACATTTTTTGTTTTACATTGTACACGACTAACTAACGGTGTATGTTTACTTGTGGTAATTGCATCTCATCGCATTTGTCATAAAAACAAAAATATTCACACGCATGAGCTTGGCCTGCACGAAAACACAAAGTCAGAACGGCAACCACTACAAAAATAGAGACTTCGGGAAACAGGATGAGTATTTTAGATCAAACTGGTAAATAAGAGGTTGAATATTATAGCTTTTTGTGTATGAGATGTTTTGAAATATATATCGATATTTATCGTTGAACTTTCTCCCGCAATTTTCTAAAGTAGTTTTATCATTTATGCAGCATCTCCTATAATCGTCAGTTCCAATTTGGAAGACCGAGATATCTTTGAGACGCAGAGCACAGGATTTGAGATTAAAGCTACTGGTTTGCCAAGACCAGACGCTAAATGGTACAAGGACGGGGTTCCATTGAAGGTTTCGAAGAGAATACAATACCAAACAGTCGGAGAAGTCTTTACTTTAAACGTTAGCAAAGCTCTCCAAGACGATTCTGGTCTTTACACCGTCGTCTTCACGAATAAATTAGGAGAAAAGTCACTCGAAGGTTTTCTGAATGTCGAACCCGTCGACGAGCTTCGTAAACCAAAGATCCTTAAAAATCTTGAAGACGCTGACGTCGATGAAGGAAAGACCGGTGTTTTCACGGCAGTCGTTACTGGAGATCCCATTCCAGAGGCTATATGGTAAAAATTATTCTATTTCTAAAACTAAATAATTATACATATACTTTTATTAATATATTAATATTTGCATCAGGATGCTGAAGGACGAAGTTATTAATGTTGAAGCTGACCGACATAAAGCCAAGGTCACAAGTAAGGTAATAGAAGATAATCTAAAAGAATGCACGTACACATTAGAGATTCCGGAATGCAGTCCAAGCGATGTTGGAAACTACACGTTGACAGTGATAAACGAATATGGAGAAGCATCAACTAACGTAAGAAGTCAATGCCCTCTTTGAATCACCAAATTTTTGTATTAATTAAAATAAATAACAAGACATCTCGTTCGTTACAGGCTGACCTAGATCTTCGTATTATTCCAATAATTGAAGACTTCCAAGACTTGGTGGCTCCTGTGGGCGAATCAACAGTTTGGGAGGCAACTATTAAAGCTAACCCAAGGCCAAAGATCGTCTGGCAATGTGACGGCCGTGATGTTACCTTAGACGATCGCTTTACACCGGAAGATGATTACAAGAAAAAGAAGTACAGGCTGAAAATCAAAAACGTCGAAGTTTGCGATGGCGGACGCTATAAAGTCGTGGCTTCTAACGAGATGGGCGAATCATCCGAGGAGGCTCAACTGAAACCTTACGGTAAGCCAACGTAAAACTATAACATTTGATTGTAGGTGATGAATATTAAATAATTTTTCCCGCTACAGTTGAAGCGCCGATATTCACCAAGGAACTGAAAGACTATGTATCTGTCCGAGACCAGAACAACTATGAGGCAGAAGTAAGGGTAACTGGTTATCCCAGACCAGCGATCACATGGCTGAAGAACGGTGTGGAAATTTACGAGGACATGCGTAATACCATCGCAACGACCATCGAGGGTCCAGAAGTGATAAGTAAATGGAGTATCGAACGCTTTGGTGAGAAGGACGCTGGCAATTACACCTGTCAAGCAATTAACATGGCCGGCTCTACAAGAACTGTTAGTGAACTCTCCCTTAATCGATTCCCTCCAAAGTTCTTCCGTACTTTGCCGCCTGCACTCGATCTCGAGCAAGGCGAGCCTCTGGAATTGTTTGCCAAATGCGATGGTAGTCCAATACCTATGGTGGCTTGGTACAAAGATGGCGAACTCATCGTGCCAGATGATCATCTTAAGATTGAAGTTTTGCCTGACGGAACTATGAGGCTGTCCATCGATCATGTAAAACCGACAGACTCTGGTGCCTACAAAATCGTTGCCTCAAACACTGGCGGTGATAATCCTTCTCAGTGCGCTGTTGCAGTCAGACGTAAATATTTTTATTTAATTTTTTCTTAGTTTAAGATTGCAGCTGTTTTAATATGCGTTTTAACTCTGATTCTTTTAGCTGAATCAAAGGCACCTTACTTGAAGAAAACATTGGAAGACGTAAAGGCCAAGGTTGGAGAACCTTTGAAATTGGAAGTACAGGTTGTGGCTTTCCCCAATCCAACAGTTCAGTGGTTCAAGGATGATCTTCCTCTAAGACCTTCGAAGGAGATTTACTTTAGTAATGAACCAAACGGTCTCATTGGAATGTCGATTGACAAATTGCGTCCAGAAGATGCTGGAGTTTACACCATTGTTGTCTCGAATGATTTAGGAGAAGTAACTGGAACTTCAAATGTAGAGGTAGAAGAGCTCGAGAAACGTCCTGCTTTCATAGGAACACTTCATCCAATGACTGTCGTCGAAGGTTTCCCTGCCAAACTTGAGGTGAAATTAGTCGGCAAACCTGCGCCGGCTTTGAAATGGACCCACAACGGACAAGAGGTAATTTATCGTCACCATTTTTCTACCCTTCAGTTTTAACAAGTTAATTTTTAAAATTCACTATAATCTTCTTCAGATTGTTCCTGATGGTGAACATATCAAGATAGTTGACCAACCAGACGGTAGCCAAGCTCTGTTGATTGACAAGTGTGGACCAGCTGATGTAGGGGAATACGAAGTTCAAGCCAGCAACTCCCAGGGAGAAGATTCCTGCAAGGCTCAGCTTCAAGTCGCCAGTAGATCACGCGAAGGGGAAGCAGAGGAGAAACCACAATTCTTATCACCATTGCACGATGTAAGTGCCGAAGAAGGTGGACCCTTGAGCTTGCAGGCTCTCTTCCAAGGCAATCCGATTCCTGAAGTCAGTTGGACCAAGGACGGCAAGCCTCTGCAGCCATCTGAGAGGCATATGATGACGTGCGACGGTAAGAAAGTCGGCCTTGAAATCAATCCGTGCGATGCTAAGGACTCAGGCGCGTATGCCTGCGAATTGCGTAACAACTTAGGCACAGATAAGAGCAGTGCTAATGCGTCAGTACGCAAAGTCAACCAAGGACCTCAGTTCGCCCAAAAGTTCTCGGACTTGCAACAAATGATAGGTAGTACCGCCAAATTCGTAGCTCGCGTAACCGGCATTCCTCAACCGGAAATCAGTTGGTTCTTTGATGATAAGCCAATCGCGGCCGATGACGATAAATACAAGATGAAACGCGATGGAGAAGCTTGCTGTCTTTACGTCAGAGATTGCACTTATGCAGATACTGGACGTTATAAATGCAGAGCTGTTAACAAAGTAGGCAAGGCTGACTGCGAAGCTACTCTTTCCGTTGTAAAGGATCTGTAAGACTTTTTTTTGCTTATTTTATTTTAACGAGATATCATTTTTCTCTTTGTTATAAATTCGATAATTGTTTAGGGAGAAGACGCAGAAGGTAGAGCCACCATCCTTCTTGAAACGAGTGGGAGACTGCGAAGTCTATAAAGGCATGACTGCCAAATTCACAGCCTGTGTAACTGGATTCCCTGAACCGGAATTCGAATGGTATCGCGATGACACGAAATTGTGGCCAACAGATCGAATCTTGATGGAGAACGAAGGTTCTGGCCTCTTGAGGCTTACGATTTACCACGTCGACGAAGATGATGCCGGCAAATACACCTGTCGCATTTTCAATCCACACGGTGAAGATAAATCCAGCGGGGAAATGATCTTCGAGAGTAAGTTTACAATCTTTTACATGTGTAAACTGTTTAACCTTTTTACAAGCTTTACGACATTTACGATATTCCTTTTAGGTATTGAACCTCGACATAAGAGATTAGTCGATCAGTACGTCGAATTCGATAAGTACCGGAAATCTGGCGTGCCACTTCCTCTCTCCGACAGACCCATTATCAGTCGCATGATGGACAGACACTTGACCCTATCTTGGAAGCCATCGATACCATCAATGCCTCGACTCCCTGTTACCTACCAAGTCGAGATGTGCGAGCTGCCCGACGGCGATTGGTTCACCGCTCGCAGCGGCATTCGTGGCTGCGTCTGCGACATCCGCAATCTCATACCTTTCCGCGATTACAAGTTTAGAGTGCGCGTCGAAAACAAGTACGGCATAAGTGATCCGTCGCCATTCGCTCAAACCTACCGAGCCAAGCTTGAACCCGATCCACCCAAGTTCTACCCATACCTACCACCGGGTATTGACTTCCGTCCCGAAACAAGTCCGTACTTCCCCAAAGACTTCGACATCGAACGGCCGCCGCATGACAACTACGCTCAAGCACCGCGCTTTTTGCGACAAGAATTCGACACTCAATACGGCGTGAAGAACCAGAACTCAAAACTCTTCTGGTTCGTCTATGGTTATCCTAAACCCAAGATGACCTACTACTTCAACGGCGAACTGATCGAGCCAGGCGGTCGCTACGACTATACCTACACGAGGAACGGCCAAGCCACTCTTTTCATTAACAAGATGCTTGAACGGGACGTAGGTGAATACGAGGCAATTGCTACCAATGAACACGGCCAAGCCAGGCAAAGAGTTCATCTCGACATCGCTGAATATCCCACCTTCATTACAAGACCTGATGAAACATTCACCATGGTTCGAAAGATCGCCAAACTTGAAGCTAGAGTTACAGGCGTGCCGTACCCAGAACTCAAGTGGTTCAAGGACTGGAAACCCATTACTTCCTCAAACAGGATAAAGGTTCGTCCGTTTTTTAGCGGAAAAAATATCTAATCTAGCAAGTGCTTGAGTAACAATATTTTCATTTGCAGATCCAATTCGTCGCACCCGACACATCCATCTTGGTGATCGAAGATGCCATTCTGAAAGACGAGGGCTTGTACTCTCTGTCTGCTGCCAACGTAGCTGGCTGCGCCTCGAGTTCGGCGATGCTTCACATCGAGGAGTGCGAGACTGATTGGCGTTACAAGAACTACACGATTAAGGCAGATGTCAAGCCTCGCCAGAAACCAATTCGCGACGACTACGATCTCGGAGACGAACTGGGTCGCGGTACTCAAGGTGTTACTTACCACGCGGTGGAAAGGTCGACTGGTAAGAACTTTGCGGCTAAAATCATGCACGGAAATTCCGAGCTCAGACAGCTTATGTACAACGAGATGGACGTCATGAACAACTTGAATCATCGCAAGATTCTTCGTCTACACGACTCCTATGAGACCGACCGGTCGTTCACTCTTGTTACCGAACTGTATCCTTTTCTTTATTGGTTCATTTTATAATGTGTAGACATTATCATATTTTAATTAGCAACTGTAAAATTTATGACGTATTTCTTTTTTTCCTTAACTTTATACTTTGATCTCAGTGGTGGAGGTGGAGAACTTGTGGATAATCTTACTAGGAATCCTTATTACACTGAAAGCGAAATTGCTGGTTACATCAGGCAATTACTTTGGGGTCTCGATTACATGCATAAATCGGGATGGGCTCATCTTGGTCTGACGGTATGAAATTTTCCACTTAAATTTTATCTCATAATTTGCATATTTTCATTCTTCGAATAAGTATGAAAACAAATTATCCATATATTTATTTATACAACTATAAATACCATCAAAATAACAGCAGCCTTAAATTAGTTAAATTATCAATGATGCATGAGAAGATCATTAAGAAATAGTAAACATAATAATTATTTCTGCCAATTTGGCACACTCCACGTACCTAATTACGCTTTGTCTCTGTTATTAGCTGGGTGATCTCTTGATTTCTCACCCGGGTGGTGACGACTTGAAAATCGGTGACTTCGGCTTGGCCCGACGCATTGTGCGCAACAAATTGATGACGCTCCTCTACGGCATGCCTGAATACGTGCCACCGGAAGTTCCAAATGGCGAAGGCGTCGAGTACGGAATGGACATGTGGAGCACCGGTATCATCACGTACATCCTACTTACCGGTATTTCGCCATTCCGCGGTGTGAACGATCGCGAAACACTGACCAAGATCAAGGAGGGCAAATGGAACTTTGACGACGAACGATGGACCCACATCTCGAGCGAGGGCAAAGACTTTATCAAGAAGCTTTTGGAGTATCAGACCGAGAGGAGAATGGACACCGAGACTGCGCTTCGTCATCCTTGGCTAGCTTTCGCTGATAGACCACCATCAGATCCATACAAGATTCCTTCAGAGCATCTGAAGAATTATTACATCCTGTACAGAGACTGGTACAAGAACGCGTCTTGCAGAACGTGGTACCGCAGGCGCAGATTAAGCAGTGCATTTGAACACCCCTCGAAGATGGTTTATCCGCCTGGACACAAGTACACGCCGGAGAGAAGTCCCGACAGGACATACGTGCCTATGAAGAAAGAGCGCCCAGACAAAAAGTGGGAACACCGCATACCATCCAGAGAACCTATCGACACGGAACTCGGTCTCATCAAGAGCGAAAGCCAGTATGTAATTTTGACTATTATTTCAAATTTATTCCGAATTCTTTTCTAATTGGTTGAAAAATTTTTAGCTACCAAAATGGACCAGACACGTACTTACTACAACTCCGAGATACCGATTTCCCAGTGCGCCTTCGCGAGTACATGAAGGTAGCTTACAATCGTGGTACTGGATTCCCGCGTGCTTTCTCGGACGACGCTTACGACTGGAGGGTGAGCAATAATTCTTGGAGCAAAACTTTTTAAATAAACGCGTCTAAGTCCGAATTGCTTTCAGACGCCGGTTATTCGAGAGAGAAGGCGCTTTACCGACGTCATGGACGAGGAAATCGACGATGAACGCCGAGCCCGCATCAACCAGTACGGCAATGCAGACAGCGGTACTCTCCGAAGGTTACGCCACGAACTAGGAACTCGCCTCGACACTTACGCCGAAGTCGAAGCTCTGATGGAGGCCAAGCAGGTCGGGCACCCTCCATTCTTCCGTGAAAAGCCCCAACTCCGACCCGTGCAGGACGGCGAACCCACCCAACTGGCTTGCCTAGTCGTAGGCGATCCCAAACCCATAGTCCAGTGGTTCAAGAACGACTGCGTCGTACAAGAGAGCAATCGCGTGAAAATCCACGAGGACGAGGAGGGACGCTCGATCCTGACGTTCAACCCCGCCCGCGAACACGACATCGGCATCTACAAGGTAGTGGCTCGCAACAAGCTCGGACAGACGGTCGCGCGCACGCGTTTACTCCGAGCCACGACTCCCTGCGCTCCCGACTCGCCGGAAGTCACCGACGCCTCCGACACAGAGATCCTACTTCGCTGGAAGCAACCTAAATACGACGGTAACACGGCCGTTCTCTGCTACAGCCTGCAGTATCGCGAGGGCGACGCCATCGAGTGGATAGACGTCGCGAGCAACATCGACCACGAATTCTTCCTGGTGCACGACCTGAAAGTTAACACGAGTTATAACTTCAGGTTGGCCGCGCGCAACCGCATCGGCTGGAGCGAGCACGGCGTGCCCACAAAGCTCGTCAAGACTCGCGCAAAGCAAGAGGAAGTACCCAAGATACAGATCACCAGAGCAATGAAGCACCTGCAGCAGCTGACCGAGTCAGGTCGCGAGGTTCTACCTGAAGAGCCACGAGTCAAGCTGGACTACTCTGCAGAAGAAAATCCCACGGAGTGGGACAGGACGTCGCGTATATCCGACCGCTACAGCTTCGTGTCCGAGGTGTACCGGGGTAGGTTCTCCTTGGTCGCCAAAGGTATCGAAAAGGCCACCGACCGCGTCGTCGTCGCTAAAATCTTCGAGATGCAACCTGACACGGAAGACGCGGTTCAGGAGGAGTTCGAAGCTCTGCGTTCGCTTCGACACGAGCGCATTGCTCTCCTGGAGGCGGCCTACAATCCCGAAGGTTCACCAGTAGCAGTTCTCGTCATGGAGAAGCTCCAGGGCGCCGATGTCCTCAGCTACTTGGCCAGCAGGCACGAGTACACGGAGGACAGCGTCGCAAGTGTCATTTCCCAGGTCCTCGACGCCCTTCAGTACCTCCACTGGCGGGGCTACTGTCACCTGGACATTCAACCCGACAACGTCGTCATGGCGTCCGTCAGGGCAGTTCAAGTAAAACTCGTGGACTTTGGATCCGCGAAAAAGGTGTCGAAGCTGGGTACGATAGTGCCCAAGACTGGACATCCGGAGTATATGTCGCCTGAGGTGCTGAACGGAGAACCGGCGTATCCGACCTCGGACATTTGGCAGGTCGGCGTTTTAGCGTATGTATTGCTGTCAGGAGTCTCGCCGTTCCGAGGCAAAGATGCTAACGAGACCAGACAGAACATTACGTTCGTTAGGTATCGGTTCGAATACCTATACAAGGAACTCACACAGGAGGCGACGAGGTTCCTCATGTTGGTCTTCAAACGATCGGCAAGGTAAAGTTAAACACTTATTTTTTAATCAAAATTCCTTCGAGAATTGGGAATCTATTTTGTTAAAATTTCAGCAAACGACCAAGCACCGAAGAATGTCACGAACACAGATGGCTCACGCCCACCGATTACATGATCAAGAAGCGCGAGCGTTCGGTATTCTTGGGTAACAGGTTGAAGGAGTACAACGAAGAGTACCACGAGGAAAAACGCAAACAAGCGACACAGGGTCAATCGCTGGACGAGACTTTCGGCGCACAGAGGCAGCTCGCCAGATCGAACAGTATACAAGACGAGCTGCTCACGACGTTTTGAACGTCTGCCCTGCACTTTGCGATAATCGACCTTTCGTCCAACATAAGATAGGTTTAAATTTCTACCGACGATTATGACGATATCGTTGACCTTCTGTCGTCGGCACTTTATATGGTATTGTATTTAATAATTTATAATTTGAACGAATCTAGTCAGCTGCATGAGGAGGAAGAGTTGAGATATGCTGAGAAGATCGAAATGGATATATATTCTTTGTTTTGTCTTGTTATTTATCTATTTATGAATTTGTTACATCTTACGATTACAATTATTGTATGAATATTGGTCAGCTTTGAAATGTATAAATTTTACACGACCTGCATTATTCGTTTTAAATTATGTAATTTCATCCTTTAATACAACCACGAGAAGACACATTAATAAAATAAAATGTTAAGTCTGGTATTAAGATTTTTACTCTCCATTAAACCTATTGAAAATAATGATGCTTTGTTTCTTTTAATAATAATAATTTCCTTTATTTACAAATCAATTTCCTCTGCATTACATTATTATCTAGTAGTTGTAGTGTAGAAAAGGATGCTTATAGCTTTTAGTTTTCTACAAGCCATTAAAATAAAGAGTATTATTTGGAACAAAGTACAAGCAACAAAAAGCTACTTTGTAATTAGTAAAATTTAAGTCGGGAACCGCATCAAAAATGCTTTAAATAGTGTACAATTAGAAGCACAAAAAATTGGTTTGTCAATCAATATAATACACAAATTCTTCAGTAAAGTTCATTATAGTCATCACGGTGGTTCTACAGAATGCACTAAATTCCATAGATCCAGTGTTTTGGCTTTTTAAATATTCTAGTTTTGATCATCTTTTGGCATGTTGCATTAAATAGTCCTTTACTTTAATGCCAAAAAGGTCTTTATCTTTTGAATACATATCTGCTGCTTCTCTGTTTAATGGATCATCAAAATTCAACAAATCCTATAAAAATAATTGATTAATATTATGAAAGAAAAACTTATTTTTATTGTTTAATTATTAAATTAAATAAAAGTAGTTCTCAATGTGCACAGTTCATATTTATTTTTTTAATTAAGTAGTTTTCAATTAATACTGAAAATTAATTTAAAAATAAAGGTCACTAACTGTATATGATTGATTTTGTAGTTGTTTTTTTCATAAAACTTTTTCCTGATAGTAATACTTAAAATTACTTTATTTTATTTTATTTAAATTAAAGGTTGTTATTATATATATATACCATTTTATTATTGTTTGAGTAATAATAACAAAAATATAAACTAGAAATACCTATAGCTGAAAATAACTCTTTATTGGAATACTAAAAATAGCAATTCCTTAGAAATTCGAATATATACTGAATAAATAATAAAGGAATATAAATATTGAAAATCAATATTTTACTTAAGGTAATTTTTTTTTACTTTTTATTTATTAAAGTAATTTTTTTTTTACTTTTTTTTCTTGAGGTAATTTTTTTTTTTATTTTTTTTTTTCTCAAAGTCCATTTACTTATTTTGTTTTGCTCAGTTATTTAGATATTTAAAAAATATCATAATCATTTACCTAATTTTAATAAAATCATTTTGTTACTTACTGTAAATAAAGAACTCAAGCCCCAAACAATATCTTTGAGTTTTCGTGTAGGTGCCCATCCCATTCCATCGATACTATTCTGCCTAAGAATTGATAGGCATACGTCCCCATCTTCATTTATATTAGGATGCCAAAGTTTAGTCAAGCACTTGACTTTTGGTGGCTAAAATTAAATTAAAGATTTAGGATAAATAATAAGAATTATATATCCAAAATTGTGATTTTCTTTTTAACTTACAATCATATTATATTCTTCTGGTATATGAATTTGAAAGTAAAAACGTCCACCTGCCCAATAGCCTTCCTCAGGTACAATCATTAATGTGAATTCATAGAGGCAGTGTGGATCATTAAAATTAACTTGACACGTTGTTGGAAGAGTTTGTTCCATTTCTTGAACCTAACATAAAAAAATAAAAATTACAATAAAATATATAAATATTGTACACTGATGTATATTGTAACACTTACTTCTCTAATTAACAATTTGTCTCTGATTGAAATTCTTTTATTAGAGTTATCTGAACACTTTGTGTTTGATACCTCAGGTTCTTTTTTAAGTTTTCCTCTTAGCGTAATCATTTTTTAATCTCACATACGCTTACTTGTACAAAACTTAATTACTGACAACTTACAATTAAGATTATGACCACTGTAGGCTAATTAAAATAAATTCATTATTAAAATTTCATTTGTAGATAACCTACAATTCTTGAATTGATTGAATTTATACTGTCAATATTGATTTACTAAAACGTCACTACATATATCGCATTTATAAACAGCTTTGCATTATTCCATTCTAGTAAGTAACACACACTATTTTGAAAACACTTGTCATTTCATTAAGTTTTGTTTACTACTAGTTTACGTTAATCTATCCGTCCCGTGATATACGCTGGTACGCAATAAGAAGCGTTGTGTCAAAAACTCAGAATTCTATCCAAACAAAACTTCAGCTTTTATCTACAATTGGTCATGCAGAAAATACCAACTTTCACTTTTTCTCAATTTCACTTTGTTTAAGTTGTGCGTTGCGTAAGTGTGAAGAAACAATATAGTAATTTAATACTGATTTTCTCTTTAATTTTATGTAAACAATAACAACCGTTGTGTTTTGTTTTTACTTTTACAATTAGATTTTTAAATACTACACTGTAACCTAGCGACATCTACATTAAAGAACAAAGTAGGCGTTGGGTTTCCACAGATTATTACCTAGTTTTAGCATTAGAGATTGTGCACATCGACACGTAAATGCATTTAGTATATACATTTAGTCTGTGGTTAGCTGATTATTGTTCGCCGCGTCGGCATTTCTTGGAGGTTATACTTGCAGTCGATACGTCAATAAGCTTTTAAGCTTAGCTTTTAACGAAGCAAAATCAAAACAATATAAATTTACAAGGTAAGAAGATTAATTCTTGCATTTTTCAAATCATTTCACCTTTAAATAAGTAATTTATTATGAATTGACCACTTTACAGATGATCACCGACGTCCAGTTGGCAATTTTCTCCAACATCCTGGGAGTTACTCTCTTCTTCTTGGTTTTCATTTATCACTACATAAACGCAAACTACTCCAGATGAAACGAACCTCACCACAATGTTAATCACGCGAATTTTTTCAGTCAGTGACATAAGGTCCATCTAGCAACTTAAGCAATGTAAACATACTCTTCGAATAAATTACTTTTATATCTATTTTTTATATTTTCACTACAAAAAGCTACTACCTACATCTATAGTTCATGAACACATTTTTTCGAAATTTTATCTAAAATCGAAAAATTAACTATGTTCAGTGCAAAATACCATCTTTTACAGTGTTTTCGAAAATATATTCTAAATGTCCTTGAATTCTTGATAAGTGTTCATTAGAACTATAAATATAAAAAACAAAAGAACAGCAAGAAATAAATACGTATAAATATCAAGTGAGGAAAGAATCTGATGGAAAGATGACAGAAAAACAGAAAAAAAAGAGGAATAAAATCTAGTAATACTATCTTCTTAATATCCCACATGACAGAACTATTCAAAATAAATTCTTTTTAAACATAATTCATCTGTAATAGTTCTGCTGTCTGGGATGCAAATAGAGGACTGAAAATGTAAAAGAGGGCTTGAAATAAATAAAATCGAATTAGGCTGAAAAATTTGTTGAACTATGTTAATTATTTTCAACACTATCTCTTTTCTCTTTTTTTTTCACGAGCCATTTGCTGCTTTAACATAGGAATACATCAACATACATTGAGTTTTTTACATTGACCAAATAAGACTGAATAAATAAATTCGGAAACAGTTTAATTTTATTTCCTAACAAAACACTTAAAGGAGACAATAATGAAACAAGTATTTTCATTTCACTTATAATGAATATTTGAATTATTTAAAGTTTTTGTTGTTTTACATAAAAAATCAAAGTAAATAAAGTACCTGGTGGTAGAAAAACCAACTATTTTACCTTTATCTTCTAGTTCTATTCCTAAAATATTTATTTACCCAAACAGCAAGATTAAAATTATCATTAAAACGTTATAAAGTTAATCTATTGAAAAATTGTTTAAAATAAACTTATTATTTTTTTTAAAGAAATTAGATAAGAAAAAAAGCCTAAAAAAAATATCAAGTAATTAGCCAGAAATCGTCGATAACTCGGGCTCGTTCGAAAGCCGTTAAAAACAATACTACACGACAATCTGTCGTAGATTTACCTATAATAATAATAGCCGAAACACTTGCTCATATGAGTAAAACGGCGAAGAGCGAAAAGCTCTTATCAGCCAGTGATCGCATATGGGACTTGGTATATACGAAAAATAGTAGTAGAATTACAGTCGGAGGCAGACCGAGCCGAGAGATAAACTCAGCGCGGGGAAAGACAAAAAAGGTCCGAGTGGGGTTGTTTGTCGCATACATCGGAATACCTGAGTATTAAATGGTCGAGTCGTCTCCCAGTCACTCGTGCGACTAAGATGTTACCTATGTGCCTCCGCGCGTGAAGTGCATTCGGTCCCCTAATCGGGAAGTGCCGCTTCTCCAGCCATGAAGGGATCATCCTCGATCGCGTTCTCGTTGCTCTGCTGGACGTTGGCGGTCCAGTCGCAGCTGCTGAACGAGGTCCTGAGCAGGGCGCTGTGCATCGCGAGCTGTCCGGATGTGAGTCTTTCAGTCTTTAATTCATTTCGGTGCTCTCGCACGACCGAATTCGAATTTTCCTCAATTTTAGATAAGAGCGAGCCGCCTGCTCTAGGCCAATGTTATTGATCTCTCGCGGGCTTTATTGTTTTAGAAAAATTTGTCGCGCTCGCCGGTGACGCAATAATTGAACAAGTGTTAACGCGTAGAATTCAATTGTACGCACAAAAATCGAGGCAGGAACGGTAGCTGTACGGCGACTAGAATCGTCTACGCTTTAAATTCATTGATCGGTCGCGATATTTGTCGGAAATTCAAGACTAGGCGGCAGCTTCGTGTCTCCAAGCGCTGACTTTGATGCGCGTCTTCGATAACGATCTTTGCGTCTCACCGTTGCGCTTCTTATGTATAGCTTACAAATTTAAATTTCAGTCACGAGGTATACAAATCGGATCTAAATTTTATTGGCTAATAATAGCTAAAAATAGCAAGCGACGCATTCAACGGGGTGGCGGAAGAGAACGCTTTTGGAAGATCGTCGAGGTCAAAACCATGCGCGCGGTGTCGGTACTTGATGGATTGGTGTCACCGCTGCCTGCATGCGTCTTTGTGCGATCGGTTAGGCGGCTTTTTCGCATCCTACACACGCGAGTGGGAGGTGCACGATTTTGAATATTCTAATGCACTGAATATGTCCGGAGCGGGTTTTCCTCACCAGGATTTATCCCTCTGACGTTTCGCCTGCAGGTTTTCAAAGAACTAATATTTTTTAAATCTTTTTAAAAATATTAGTAAAAATGAATGGACCGATGCATAGTGTGCGAAGAATGCGTAAATCATGAAACAAATTCGATTATTTAAAAAAATTAAAATAGTCGTGCAAATTTCTCGAAACATTCGACATTGAATTTCTTTCAGAACTCACCTACAGAATCAATATTTTAACTTTTAAACACTTTTATATGGATTCAAATTTTTTCAATTTATTTAGGATCGCTGCAAAGAAATCTGCAGCGAAACCGCGGCTAAACTTACAGGTATGTATAAAATTAGCTGTTGATAAAATTTTAAAAAAGCATTCGAGCTTCCTAACGAAACTATCCTAATTTTTATACTATACATTATTTTTTGACAGGAATTACGTACACACAAGAAAAATCCGAAGCGAATGTCACTCTACAATGTAAGGATGTAAATCGCTTGGCATTAAAGCATAAACCCGGGATTTACGTCTTCGAACTGAATAACGAGACCAGTGATGTCTGGACGTATCCAATAATAGTATGTTAAATTTTAAAAATATCTTTGATTCCTACGACATTTATCACAAAAACTGTAGTCGGCAATAATAATGGATTTTAGAGCAGAAAACCTATCCACGTGTTTTCAAATCTAAGCTCTGGAACTCGATATCGATTCCGCACATACAAAATAGCAAAGCAAGGTGTAGCTTTACCGGAGATAACGCAATGGTTTGAGACGCACGAAGGTAACTTAAAAAGATTAATTTAAGTTTAAATGCAGATTTTCCTGAAGACAAGGAAACTGTTTCGTAAATTGAATCGTTTGCTCTTACATCTATATATATATAGACTTTTTATAAATTGCGTACATTAAGGCGGCCAAATAGTCCTAAATTGACTTTCAAATCTATAAAAGTAAATGACAATAATTTTAATTTGCATAAAATTAATTTAATTAAAGTTTTAAGTTTTAATTTTAATATTGTTAATAATTTCAAATAGCGTCATTTTTATTTTTCGACGGATTTAAACAAATAAACGTCTTATTTTGTTCCTTCAACACATTTCATGTAAAGTTACCGGTGAAAAATTTTAATTATAATTACACGGATAGAATGTTTCAATAAAAATTACGAGTACGGCACCCGTAAACGTGGGACGGTTGACCTGGGTGTAAGAATTTACGCTTTTCTCGATAAATAATTACGTGCCATCCATGAATTAGTACTGAACGAG